>JACXGM010002984.1:0-43948 GCA_016801145.1 Umbra pygmaea | reverse complement strand
CCTACTTTTGCGTTCATTTGATTGAATATTGTTTCTGAAATCGTATAGACTAAGTAAAAAAGTAATTTTAAAGCTTGTTAATGATTTCAATGTGTTTAAATGAGAAACAAAAAAATTGGGCGGTTTTTTGTGCATTCTCGCGGTTTTTGATGAGGTTTTGGGCTGGAAAACCTGGCTGGCATCTGGCAACACTGTCTGCATTGGCTTTCCTGCCCGGACTCGGAGGCACATCTCTCTCTCCGTCTAGTCCATTCAGTGCAACGAGAGAGAAAGAGAGAGAGTGAGGGGTGAGCAGGGGAAACAGCATTGTCAGTAACCTATCAGTATTGTTTGCTCCCTTTTGTTTTAAATTTAAAGGGTTTAGTTTTACCGTTTATTTTATTATTTTCATGCACTTAATCACAAGAGATTTTTAAACAGCTGTTTATTCCTGTTTCTGTTGTTTGCAGAATCTTATTTCAGTGGACGTGATGACGTCACATATATGTTAATTAGCGTATGACGTCATCTAGCGACATTTAGCTACTTTTCGAACAGGCTTTAGCTACTTTCATGAAAAATAGTTGGCAACACTGTTCAAAACTGCCTTCATTCTCCTCAGCATTCAACAAGGTGCTGGAAACATTTTCATATTGAGTTTATGGCCCCAATCGCTAGTTTTAAGTCTTCTGCAATACAGAATATATATATACTCACCTAAAGGATTATTAGGAACACCATACTAATACTGCTTTTGACCCCCTTTCGCCTTCAGAACTGCGTTAATTCTACGTGGCATTGATTCAACAAGGTGCTGAAAGCATTCTTTAGAAATGTTGGCCCATATTGATAGGATGATAATAATAGAGATTTGTGGGATGCACATCCAGGGCACGAAGCTTCCATTCCACCACATCCCAAAGATGCTCTATTGGGTTGAGATCTGGTGACTGTGGGGGCCATTTTAGTACAGTGAGCTCATAGTCATGTTGAAAAAAAACAATTTGAAATTCAAGCTTTGTGGCATGGTGCATTATCCTGCTGGAAGTAGCCATCAGAGGATGGGTACATGGTGGCCATAAAGGGATGGACATGGTCAGAAACAATGCTCAGATAGGCCGTGGCATTTAAACAATGCCCAATTGGCACTAAAGGGCCTAAAGTGTGCCGAGAAAACATCCCCCACACCATTACAACACCACCAGCAGCCTGCACAGTGGTAACAAGGCATGATGGATCCATGTTCTCATTCTGTTTACGCCAAATTCTGACTCTACCATCTGAATGTCTCAACAGAAATCGAGACTCATCAGACCAGGCAACATTTTTCCAGTCTTCAACTGTCCAATTTTGGTGTGCTCTTGCAAATTGTAGCCTCTATTTCCTATTTGTAGTGGAGAAGAGTGGTACCCGGTGGGGTCTTCTGCTGTTGTAGCCCATCCGCCTCAAGGTTGTGCGTGTTGTTGCTTCACAAATGCTTTGCTGCATACCTCGGTTGTAACAAGTGGTTATTTCAGTCAAAGTTGCTCTTCTATCAGCTTGAAGCAGTCGGCCCATTCTCCTCTGACCTCCAGCATCAACAAGGCATTTTCGCCAACAGGACTGCCGCATACTGGATGTTTTTCCCTTTTCACACCATTCTTTGTAAACCCTAGAAATGGTAGTGTGTGAAAATCCCAGTAACGGAGCAGATTATGAAATACACAGACCCCCCTGTCTGGCACCAACAACCATGCCACGCTCAAAATTGCTTAAATCACCTTTCTTTCCCATTCTGACGTTCAGTTTGGAGATCAGGAGATTGTCTTGACCAGGACCACACCCCTAAATGCATTGAAGCAACTGCCATGTAATTGGTTGAGTAGATCATTGCATTAATGAGAAATTGAATGGGTGTTCCTAATAATCCTTTAGGTGAGTGTATAGGAGTTCATTCTCAGTTGATGCACACCCCTGCTATCTGCTGGGCAGGGTGTGACACCTAATGATTTTATCTTTATTTGCATCAGTCCATTGGGAAAACTCTCCCATTACATTAGAAATATTGAAACAAAGCTATCAAACAGTCGCTTACCGAACAGCACCTAAAGACCCAGTGCTGTAAAACAAATGGGATTTCTCTTTATTGGTAATACAGTAGTATACAGTAATACACTTGGATAGATAGCAGAATTGATGAGCCAATTAAGCACTGGAATGCTGCCTTCAAGCACTACATGGACACTGGTGGTATGAGCAGCATGAAGAATCACAAATACTAACTGTGTGGTGGAATTTTAGTGCCATAGTGAAAATATGGGGAAAATGTTGAGGTCTATTTCAGCAGGTCAAATGAAAGAAGGATGTGACAGGTGTTCAAAATAATTTCAGACCTCAAAACCAAAACAAGCTACTCAGAGGACGCCAGTACCTTCCTACCAGATGATCTTAACACATTTTTCTCACATACCTACCGATATGTTAAATGATCACCAAGGAGGATTTCGATGGAAACGGTAGGTATGCACACGTACCAGATTTGGTCATGAGTCATTTTGTACCCACCACTTTTTTTTAAACCTCAAGCTCAATTTACTACACAGCATGGATCTGCAGACCACTGACACAATGGTAAGACGCAACATGTTTATCACTTAAGATTTGCTGGTATAGTGGCTAGGTCTTGTGTATTTGCACACAATTATCGGCTGTTTTAAATCTTCTCTTGCAATTAATGTTAGCCTTAACCACCAACTTACTTAGTTACGTTTTGTGTTTATACAGCAATCATTGTATAGTGGAGATCAGCCGCGGTCGGTGGAGATGATCGTGGAGTAGTCAGTATCTTGTTTAATTATTGCTTGAATCTATTGATGAATTCGGGGATAGTTGTGATGATGATGATGAAGATTGCATGCTTTCAAGTTTTGGTGAGAATGCCTGCTGTAGATTGGATGGATGAATATTGTTGTGAATTGAGAGGACTCAGCTAATGGTGTGACAGACCGTTCATCTGTGTGACACATATTTTTGCTTTTTCAACCTTGGCGAAATTTGTAGTGAAACTTGCAGAAGTTGTGTTGTGTGTAGATATAGATATGGTCAATTGTACTGGGAATTAAATCAAAATAATAGCAAAAGGCATAGCCACACATTTGCCCACGTAACTTCAACACTATGATAGTCCAGGACTATTTTCCTTTTGTAGCTCCTCTGAGTCTGATAACACGTCATGTCACATTGTCAACATGGTACATCATGGATATATGAAGCAGAACTGCCACGTATGAAGGGGACTCCTTAGACGTTGAGGAAGATTGTTTGTGTATTATTTGTTATATGTTTTTAGTTATATTATTTAAACGCTATTTGTTTATGTGTTTTGTTTAATGCGCTGACCTCTGGGCGCAGGGAGAGTGGTGGGCACTTGGTTACTCATTGCGCATGAATGGTGCACTAGGTAAATACCCACACTGGTGCGTAATGAGTAATCAATTTGCCTATTTAATCCCAGTGTTCTGAATGGTCGGAGCGCATTATCATGAGAGTCAACTCTTGTCATGGAGAGGGGACATGGAAGATACAATTACCATTGTGAGACCTTTGCTGTTTATACATTGTGAGCGTGCATATTTGATTGAGCCTTCACCTCTTTATGTGTTGTACAATATGTATATGTCACGGTGAAGCTATGTCGGGTGTGGGTGGAGTGTAGAGAGGAGGACGCAGGCAGACAAATGCAAATGCTGGGTGATTTATTGGAAGATGCTGGAACACAGTGTCGAAGGTTGCCAGGTACTGTCTCGTCAATATGCAATGAAGAAAAACTAAGAAATAGCCTACGTGCTATCAACAGCTGCACGGACGCTGGTTGGCTAATACTTTAATGCTCCTTCTGGAAATACGCACACTCTATATAAGGAACACGAGTGACTGGCACAACGTCAGGACAGGAAACATCTAAGCAAACACTCAAAGCATATACGAACAAACTAGACTCACTTTTCCATATGTAGCTTAGAAACAGTCCTGGACTATTTCTCCAAAACACAACAGCACTTCACTTTGACATTAGTTAATAATCCACGCCGCTTCCCTAGTTGGGGCTAAATATATACTAGAACTCCACTTGTACTAACAGGACACGGCTGTTTCCAATAGACAATCAAACCATCTAGTCAATACAGCTTCATCTGGTCTGAACTCTATTTCCCAGCAACCCCAGCTAGGGAAGAGACGCGGTTAACCCCTAAGGGGAATAGGTACATACATTACAAAATAAAGGCAAAACTAACCAACATGCTACAGCACTGAACTAAACACAAATAGCACACAGTTAAACATATAAACAATACCATTTATGAAGGAGTCCATATCTCAGTTCATGGTGACGCCAGCCCCACTGGCTGGGCGTTACAGTATACATCATTGGTCATTACGTCAGTGCCGCGTTGGAGCGCTTGTAAGTAATATGTAATGCAGTTCCGATGCGCTTTGTGTATTAATAGTGACAGTTCTCTAGTATTCCTTCATGTCTCCGTTCATTAAACATCAAGAATGCTCCTCCCTGCGCTGGTCTCTATTTCTCTCCACACAACCAACACCAACTGTGACAAGAACATAGTGGGACATACTGCATGTTTGAAAACTTAAATCGTAACTCTCGCCAAAATGCAACCTAAGGTCTTTTTTATGTACCCGAGTCAAACTTTTGTTTAAAAGCATAGTTAGGACGGAAGCGCCACTTTTAAGATTTTCCCTATTTTTGGTTTCGGTTAAATCACCTTTTGAACGGGAGTGATGGGGCACTAATCTGATAGCATCAAAATCGTTATTTTAAAACACTAAGAAGGCTCGTCACAACAAGAAACTTTGCTCAAAGTTTCACCAGGGGCTGTGCACATGAACTCGAGCATTGAGAACATTGTTTGTGTATACATAGTTTACTAAAAATAAAGGTTTTGTACAACTCACCTTAGCAGATTGTGTTTCTGCTGGCTGCAATTTTGCTAGTCAAAAAGTGTCGATCTTCGATTGTAAATTCCATATCACTTCTTTTGCTTTGTTGAATTAACAACCTAATGCGAAAAAGGCTTTATTAGTCGAATTCTGTGTTGTTTGGCTAACACAAATACTAATTCAATTACATAAAAAAAAAATCTGTTACTGTGTGCATTCATACATCTCCACGTGCTAAAGTGGACATATCTCTAACCAACTGCACCAGAGTAGCTATAGTATCTATCCCAAGGAGGGTTAGGGAGTAACTGATTACGAAATAATTGTAAGTGTAATCTGTTACGTTACTGGCAAAAGAAATGTAATCGGATTACAGATACTTTTTTAATAGAGTATTACTTTTAGAGCCTTGATGACAAGTCACATCTTAAAATAGCCTGCCTTTGAACATTACATGCATTTTGAAGATGCTCTACCTGGAGCACGAGGTGATACTTTTCGAATTGCATGGTGACGTAGCAGAGTGTAAATAGTGTAGATTTAGCAGGTTGGTCAGTTGGGGATTGTGGATGGGCGTATTAACACGCGACTTACATCCCAGAGGTTTTTATGTTCAAGTCCAAGTGGACACTTTGCATGTATTTTGTTTTCTATTCCAGCATGATGCAGACGTGTTGCACATACGCTTTTTTATCATTTTTTTACTCAGTGTCACCATGTTTCCAAACAATATATTAGAACGTAATACATGATACATGGTGTTAACTGCAAGGGTTCTGAGTGGTTAAGGTTAGGGTAAGGGTTTGGGTAAGGCTTAGATCGAGATGACGACAAGGGTTCTGAGTGGTTAAGGTTAGGGTAAGGATTTGGGTAAGGCTTAGATCGAGTTAACGGCAACGTTTCTGAGTGGTTTTGTCCCCGGCGAGGCTGAACCAGCGTTGCAATGTTCATGTGATTCCACCACCACACTTCCTCGCTTGCTCTAATAATATCATTTGCCATTGTTATTCAGATGTGAAGCAAACAGTCTCTACAGCAGCCAATTACTTAACAAAGCAATAGGAAAATTTGAGCAGGGTATTATTCGTAGGCTACTTTCCAATGACTCTTATTGTCCACAAACCCTAACCTTAAACCGAACCCTGCCTAGTGAAAATTAAAAAATAAAAGATTAACCAGCAGTTACAATCTTTTTTAGATAGAAATTGCATTTTGAATGCATATCAGTCTGGCTTCAGACCAGATCATAGTACAACTTTGTTGTTTTGATGAAAGGAAGCATTGTACAGCTCTGTTTGTTGATTTATCCAAGGCTTTTGACACTGTGGATCACCCATTATATTACAGAGGCTCTCATCAATTGGACTAGACCTGGCTGCCTGTAGATGGTTTGAAGATTATTCAACAGGCATAACACAGTGTATCGACTGATGGAGTGAAATCAAGTTCTTGACATAGTGAAAGGGATTCCACAGGGATCGATTCTAGGTCCGGTTCCTTTCACCATTTATATTACTATATTATATATAGGTTTAGCTATAAATAACTGTCAAATTCACCTCTATGCAGATGATACCATTGTATACACCATTGCTCCTACGACTGACCACGCCATTTCTGAGCTCCATTCTCCATTAATAGCCATACAGACTGTTTTTTGTTGAATTGAAACTGATACTCAATGCAGGCAAAGTGAAGTATATGCTTTATTTCAAATGTACAACAGAAAACGTGATGATATAGGTATTTAAACATTGGATGGTGCCCCCATTGGCCCTGTTCATGTTTATAAATACTTGGATATCTGGATTGATGATAGGCTCTCTTAATATGCATGTCGATGAGCTGGTTAAAAAACTAATAGTTAAAGGGGGTTTCTCTTATAGAAACAAGTCTTGTTTGACTTTAAACAATAGAAATCAAATTGTTGAATCTACTTTTTTTGCCTGTAATTGATAACGGGGACACCATCTGTCTGTCTCTGTCCTAAAACCTCTCAATGCTATATGTCATAGTGGCATTTGTTTAATAATGGGAGACAGGTTCAGTACTTGTCATTGTATCCTGTACCAGAATATGAATGTGTCTTTAAAATCTCCTAGATAAATGCATTTTTTACTTTTAGTCTACTTTTAGTCTATAAAGCTTTTTTGCACCTTTTATTAATTTACTTTTAACTGTTAGATGGACTGGCTACCAGACCCGAGTTCAGGGATGGCTATCTCTGGATATTCCTAGGATCTCCACTCAACTAATTTCATCTGCTTTTAGTTACTTTGCCCCTCACATTTGGAATGAATTACAATGTACTTTGAAATTGGAGGAACTGGTGCCATCAAGGACATTTTAGACGTTTACTTATTACTGACGGTGTTTGTTTTACGTGATTGTGTTGCTTTCTCTTTGCTTTTTAATTGTTATTAATTGAATTGTTCATTTGTTTTTTACAGTACATTGTATTTTATGTGATCTACACATGTTGTTGCTGTAAATGAGGACTTGTTCTCAGTCAATTTACCTGTAAAAATAAATAAAAATATATCTAGAGTCCGAGTGAAATAACAAGAAAGTCACAAGAGGACAAGTCTGTTTTGAGTCGGAAGTAAATTTTTATGGGAGTTAATGATACAGTCCGCGATGTTCGGACTATTTTTAGCCCCATCCATTTTAGACCGGATGTGTAGTATATTGTCTATATTATATGCACTATCTGAACAAAAATAAGTACACTGAACAAAAATATGAATGTAAAACGTTTTTATAATGAGCTAATGAGCTAATTTCAAAGATCTAAGACTTTTCTATGTACACAAAAGGGCTATTTCTCTCAAATATTGTTCACAAATCTGTCAAAATCTGTGTTAGTGAGCACTTCTCCTTTCCCGAGATAATCCATCCATCTCACAGGTTTGGCATATCAAGATGCTGATTAGACAGCATGATAATTGCACAGTGAGAAAGCTATTTCGTTTTCCCACAACTAGCTCATGTATAAATCTTATTTGAGTCTTTATTAATTGATGAATCCGACACCCTTGCGTATAAACGAACAATTATTGGATGGTACACTTAAATAGGCAGCGATAACGAGCACAATCCAAATCAATATCCGTTGTTTGAATTATTGAAATAGTGGCTTAAGTGACCGTTTGGTATTTATGGAATGGACCACCGGAGGAAAATAGGGGAGGGTATGTATTTTTATTCTTTGTTGAGGGGAGGGTCACCCAACGTTTTTTAGTCTAGGGTGGGGGGTCACCAACTTTTGTATTCATAATAACAGCAAATTTCAATGTAGCTCTCATTGCTAGCAGATGGGTCTGACCCAACCAAAATTGCACCATCCCCAACCCCCACGATCACAGGTAGGCCTATTGTGAACAATGAGCTATCTTGATTTTGCACCTGTATGTGAGTTTTTTATTTAGGTATTTAGCGAACTTCGTTATGACAGAATACCAACACACTGGCCAGGCAAGTACTCTACACACGTATAGGCTCATTAGGCTGGGCATGTCCTGACCATATGAAGTGAGCACTACTGGAGCGGTAATTGAGCGTGAGCCTACTGGGCAGCTCATATACGCTTACAGATGGCTCAGTGGGTAGGGAGTCAGACTTGTAGTCAGAAGGTTGCCAGTTCGATTCCCGACTGAGCCAAATGTTATTGTGTCCTTGGGCAAGACACTTTACCCTAACTGCTCCCAGGTTGTTGCTGTAAATAAGAAATTGTTCTTAGTCAATTTACCTGGTTAAATAAAGGTTAAATAAAAAATAAAAAAATTAAATTAAAAAAATTAAATTTACCTCTGACATTTCCAGATATTTTTGTATAGTGATTAGTCTGTGGTGTGAGTGCTTATACCGGGCTCAGTTTCGTAATTTTAAATCTAAGGAAGCCCACGTTCAGTTCACATCTTGAGGATCATTCTGAAGTTTCCCTGAGCTTGTGAGATAAACATTTGTGTCTTAATTGTATGCTTTGTAGATGAAAGATAACTGTTATCATTCACATACATTTTAGTAACTTAGTCGACATTTATCCAGATAAACAAGTCATGTAACAATTATCGTTGCAGTACATGCCTTGTCTAATGGCATCTGTGCTATAGATTTATGATTGGATTTTCTTTCTCGTTGGGTCATGTGAATCAAAGCCTTTGTCAGAATTCTTAATCATTAAAGCCAAATACAGCAACTGCAAAAAACAACACTGTAGTTTAAAATAACTTGATTTAGCTCTATATGGTAAGCAGTACACTTAAAAATAAACCAACATAGAAAGACAAAGACATGATTAATGTAAAAAATATGCTTAGTAGTGGTTTGTTTATTTGATTGTATGATGTTGGAACCATTTGTGATTGATGTTTGTCAAAATAAATATTTTTCTAATGCATATATTGGTTGTTTACCGTATTACACTTAGCATACATACAATAGAAAATCTTGTTTTTTCAGTACCCTCATAGCACATTGTTGCCTTTGGACAACAAACCAATGTCTTATTGGGGGAGGGGGGATTTTATGATCCCCCAGGCGGCAGTGGCTCAGTGGGTCAAGTAGGTTGTCTAGTAACTGGAAGGTTGGTGGTTTGATCCCCGGGTCCTCTTGACCAAATGTTGAGGTGTCCATGAGCAAGACACCTAACCCCTAGCGCCTTGCATGGCTGACACCGCCGTCGGTGTATGAATGTGTGAATGAATGGGTGAGTGTGAGGCAATGTAAAGTGCTTTGGTGGCCATTGTTGGTCAGAAAAATGCGCTATATAAATGCAATCCATTTACCATGATCAATATGTTATCAGGGACCCTGAAGTTCCCAGAAAATGGGGTTCAAAATAAAAATGCATGCCATAGAGGGTTAGTTTAATTTCATAAATTTTTTTCACACATGAAAAATGTCTGTATTACAGTTCCCACATAAACAATGACTACTTTGAAGAGTAAAGACTTGTCCTATTTCAAAAATGTCCACAGTGATTTCAGGCGATAAGTCGTAAGTAGCCTTGAGGCGGCGCCACACTACTTTGAAAAGTACTGGGGCAAATGCCAGCTCGCCACACATTTGCCAGCGGCTCTGATACTTGTGCCCACTGCTCTTTTCATCTACTGTTGTTCTGTATGTACACAGGTTATGCACTCACAGTAGTTGAATGAGCCTCCTCTAAAGCCCTGGGTCATTGTGAGCAGCCCTGGGAAGGTGGAGTGTGCCCATTGTACCTGCATGGCAGGGATAGCTGAGACCTGTACTCATGTAGATGCTCTCTTGTTTAAGATGGAGGCAACAGTTCAAATTTGTGGCACAAAAGGTTTATTCCTTTCTTTTGAGTTTTTCCTTTGTCTTATCTGAGGGTTTATGTCAGATCTATTTTATGACATACACTGATCAGCCGTAAAATTATCACCACTGGCAGATGAAGGGAATAACACTGATAATCTTGTTATCATGGCACTTGTCAATGCATGAGATATATTTAGGCAGCAAGTGAATATTTTGCCCTCAAAGTTGACGTGTTAGAGGTAGGGAAAATTGTAAGGATTTGAGGGACTATGATAAGGGCCAAATGTTGATAGCTGGACGACTGGGTCAGAGATTCTCCAAAATTGCGGCCCTTGTTGGGTGTTCCCGGTCTGCCGTTTAAAGGATCTGCTGCTAATTCCATGGTGCCAGATACCACAGAACACCTTCAGAGGTCTAGTGGAGTCCATGTCTATCGACGAGTCAGGGCTGTTGATGGGAAAAGGGGACCTACACAATATTAACCAAGTAATCATAATGTTATGGCTGATTGGTGTGAATGGGTATCTGTAATGCCCTCTGTGACAATGCTTATACAAAGGCTATATACAGTTGTATGCAAAAGTTTGATTTACATTTATAAATAATTGGGTGTTTGGATCAGCAATTTCATTTTGATCTATCAACTAAATGAAGGACACAGTAATATTTCGGTAGTGAAATGAGGTTCTTTGGATTAACAGAAAACGTGCAATATGCATCAAAACAAAATTAGACAGGTGCATAAATTTGGGCACCCTTGTGATTTTGTTGATTTGAATACCTGTAACTACCTATCACTGATTAATTGTAGCACACAATTGGTTTGGTGAGTCATTTAGGCCTTGAACTTCATAGACAGGAGCATCCAATCATTAGAAAAGGTATTTAAGGTGGCCAATTGCAAGGTGTTGTTCTCTTTGACTCTCCTCTGAAGAGTGGCAACATGGGGGCCTCAATAACTCTCAAATGACCTGAAAACAAAGATTGATCAACATTATACTTTACATTAAGCTACAAAAATCTATAACAGAAATTTAAGATGTCAGTGTACACTGTGAAGAACATAGTGAGGAAATGGAAGACCACAGGGACAGTTCTGTACTGTGTTCTTCAGTTATTTGATAGATCACAATGAAATTGCTAATCGAAACACACAATTATTTATAAATGTATAAATGTATAAATTGTCAGGGGTGTCTGTAAATATGATTTGATTTGAAGATGCACCTTAGAACCCTATCCAGCTGTGTCACTGTGCTTACACACTGCATCAATTCAGCTTGGCTGATGCACAGACCATGTGGTTTTAGCTAAAGCTTATTGTTTCAATAGTTCTGTAAACTGATTTTCTCTCACATATTTTGTGTTTGTATGTTGATTGTTTCTCACCTACTAGGCTTGGTCCTTCAGTACATGCTGTCACATTAAAACCCTAGCTTCAGCCATAGAGCTAGTGTTGCAGTCAGCCTATACCTCTATTGTAATGTAAAGATAATAATACATTTTATATTATCACATCTACTCTGCTGGCCTGTATACAGTTGTGGTCCTACTATTCACTCTGGCCCTCTCATCCTTACTTTGACAACTTGATTTTACATGGCAAGCACAGAGCAGTCATTTCCTGGTTTAGTGTTATATTACAGTGCCTTGCGAAAGTATTCGGCCCCCTTGTACTTTTCGACCTTTTGCCACATTTCAGGCTTCAAACATAAAGATATGAAACTGTAATTTTGCCCAATTTGTCCGTTTTTTATTTGTTAAAAAAGTTTGAAATATCCAATAAATTTCATTCCACTTCATGATTATGTCCCACGTTTTGTTGCTTCTTCACAAAAAATTACAGTTCTATATCTTTATGTTTGCAGCCTGAAATATGGCAAAAGGTCGAAATGTTCAAGGTGGCCAAATACTTTTGCAAGGCACTATATATGAAATTGTACACTCTCATACATTATTTAGGACTATTTAACATGTGACTTTGAAATGTGTATCAATAAAGTTTAGAAAAACTATTACAGTGCTTAATTCTTCTGTCAGTAATGGAAGGATGGGGGGTAGAATTCAAAAATCTGATTCTGGCACTGATCTGGTACATATGACCAAGTTTTGGGTGCCCGGATCTGGGCCAGATTACTCGGGCCAGATCTGGACCGTAATTCAATCTGACACTGGGCCGGATCAGGGGGCCGGATCTTGGCCGGAGTATTCGGGCCAGATCCGGACCGTAATTCAATCTGACACTGTTGAATACTTTTGATGCATTTAGTAATTAATTAATTACACTCAGAGACCTGGAGATATAATAATTAGAGCAAATAAAGACTTTATTCGTTATAAAATCTGACTTCCCATCCTTAGCCCAGATTAGAAGTGCCCTCACAAGGATTCTCCCAATTATATAGACATCATGACGTCACACAACAGAAACTCGATACTCATAACAATTGGTCAGTACTGTAACAGTTTGAAATTTAAACCCACCAATCATATGTTGACAAGATATGCATTTTGTCTTCCATTTGGCAACTGTATGTAAGGAGACCTTTAGCTTTGAAGTAGATATTGTCCATTAGCATTTAAACACAGTCAGCCCACATGTGGTGAGCTTCAAGGCATCCTTCCCTTTGTCTCCTAAAGATATCTGCATTCTACAGTTAATCAACTTCTTCCATAATTTTATAAGTTACTTTCCCAACATTGTACAACTTTTGTCTCTGCTCCATGATGTTCGTAAGATCTATAGCTTTTACGGAAGACCAAACAGTACAGAGTAATATTCCACAATCATGTAACAATCATTTCTATGCATTCTAAGAAAAGGATATCTAGTTGACCTTTTGTCACACACTCCATGTAAAGACACTTTTCTTTTATGCTACTTTGCATTTAACTTATTGGTTATTGTTCTGTTAATTTATCATTACAACTAAAAATCTTCCACAACACTCGGGCCGGATCCGGCCCAGATCAGTTTTGCTACCTGGGCAGAGACATCGCTGGTGGTGGGGCCGGCATGTTCACCTGGCAACACCACACAATGCTGGCAACACAAACTCCCCAGTTCTCTCTTCAAAACAATGTATGTATATATATATATTTATCTGCCATGGTTGTCTCAACTGTCAGTGGTCAGCTGCCTTAAAACTAAACAGGAAAGCTGCCATTTCTTTATAAAAAAGCAGTATAACATTTACATGCACACAAAATAAAAAAGATGCTACCTGGAACCAAAAATGGTTATTTTGGTGACGCCATGGGGGAACTATTTTTAGTTCCACAAAAACCTTAACAAGAGGTTCTTTAAAGAACGAATCAATAATGAAAATAATTGTTTGTTGCCACCCTAACCTTATGCTTACAGGCTACCAAGAACCCTTAGTACAGGAAAGAACCATATAAAATGCAATAAGAACAATTTCCTCCATAAATAAGTTCTTCAATTGGTGATGGATATTTGAAGAACCTTAGAGTCCTTTGAATAACCTTTTTTTTGCATGTGGGTTCGGTTTATGTTAATAGAATTTTGGAGATATAATGTAGGCTAATTAAATGTACATGAAATATTGGAAAATGTCTTTTCAGTCTATGTCCCATCATTTTAGCTTTTCTTGGTCAGAACATCTATATAGCCTACATGCTACCAAAAAATAGTCACATACAACAAGTGTCAATTCTCTCCCATAAACACGTCAATTGTAGCGGATAACTGGGTCAGACTCAGGTCTCAAATGCCAAAAGCGGGGATAGATTATTAACAATTATAATTTGACTTTCTAGATACTCCCAGTGGCATCAACATGTCTGGGTCAACTGATTCAATAGTCAGCTTACTGACTGGTTTGTGGCAGCAGCGTGACGGTCTGGCAGGTGATACTTGGCACTCGTCAACACCCGAGCTGAGCGGCACCACAGTGACTACTTGTCTTCAGTTTATATATATTTATATATAGCCAGCGGACTGCAGACTGACGAGTCAGTTTATAACGAGGCAGATATATAATATATATGCTTACGATTGACAGTCTGACCAGCTGCCAATAACGAAACATATACCTACATATTATATATATATCTGCTTCATTTGTCTGTCAACTCTGTTTCGGCCAGTTGTGGGTAGCTCCTGTAAATCGTTTTTTATTACAAACTGTGATTAAATAATTAAGCTGCGGAACATTATGGTCGAAACACAGAAGGACTTCAGACTCACATTTAATGGGCAATGATCTTTCTAAAGCCTATTATCAATTAAAACGGCACAACGTGAATTTAAAGTAGGCCTACGATAAAAAGAACTCCAAAAACACAACAAACAAATTTTTAATGGGATTTTTTTATTTTTACCTTATAACCAAAGCCACAGGCTATATAAAATAAAATAAACTTATAATTTACAAATAGAATATTAGATAAATATTGTAGTATATTATTGCCGACTGGTGTCGACGAGTGCCACAGATCACCTGCCACTGCCACACTCCTAAATGTTCTGACTAATGATCAACAGTTCTCTGGCAGTTCTCTGGCAGCTCTCTGGCAACGCTCTGGCAGCGCTCTGGCAGCCCCCTGGCGGACCTCTGGCGAATCTCTGACGGATCTCTGACGGAGCCAAAAAGCCATCACTGATTCGCTGCGAATCTCTGACGGAGTCAGACAGCCGTCACTGATTCGCCACTGCCACTAGGAGGATCATTCTCGGCCCTACTGTTTTTACTCTCCACAGTCTCCCGACGCTCTAGAGCGTCAAGCGCGAATTTATCGTGATTATCTTGTGAACCGTATAGGCTAGTCCAACTAATGGTAGGTTTCGTTGGAAAGAGGAAGATTGGCTGAAAAGAACAAGTGTTGGCTCATCCATGTGGGTTTGTCAGAGCCGGAACTATCGCGCCTCGAAGTCGGTCATGTTTTTTTACTATTGCCTTTTCTGACTAAACACATTGCAGACAGGATGTAGGACATGAAAATGACAAAATAGCAACTCTGCAATGATGTAGGACTTTGTACTGCACAATACCAACATGGTACCAATATGTTTGGAAAGAGGGGGTTCTGCTGATAAAATAATGCCAATGCAAATAATGAGGAGTGGTTTGTCCATGTGGATTAATGACAGCGAGAGATATCATGTCTCAAAGTTGGGTACTTTTCACTGACTATATTTTGGTAAACTAAAAACATTACAGTCAAACAAGGAAAGGGTGTTACGAAACAAAACATTTTCTGTAAAATTTTCCTATTTTTCATGCATCGCTATAAAATGCGGCCCTTCATTTAGTTTCAAAAGCTCAATGTGGCCCTCAAGCTAAAATAATTGCCCACCCCTGTCCTAGGATGAACATGACATCAGGAACATTAGAGTGGGAATACCTTGGGTCTAGTACCTTGATACAGCTTTGACCCCAAATTGAATATATAATCTGCCTTTGGGGACAGAAAAACCCTAGTCCCCCGGCACATAACTATTGCAGCATAACATCTGGGGCTGAGACGGGGGGGGACAAGAGACGTGCTGTAGGGAGTACAGACAGATGGTTATTCATAAACATTTGTCCTGTCTTAACGGCACACTATGTAATATAAGTTATTCAACAATGCATATGACGTTTTAATATTATGAGTTATTCACACACACTTGTTCTATAGCCATTCAACAGTGGATAGGATATTTTAACCTTACTCAGTATATGAGTATGGCAGGTTTTGAGTATAAAGCATAAGGATGCTTATGGTATTTAAATTACTATTTCTAATCAAGGACAGATTAATCGGAGAACCAAATAAATACCAATTCTAAAACACCCCAACGGCGTAGTTGGATGACCTAATCGAGGAAATAAATTCACATCTACAGGGACCCACCGTGGCGAATGACTGAGATCTGGAAAATTTGGTCTGCAGATTATCAATGTCCTAATTTTTGTGACAAAATTATCACAGGTCCAATCAGAATTTCTGCATTTTGTATATCCTCATAATATCATCCACAATTTAGTTCCCTGTCTTTTTAGACAAATAATCATATACATAATTCCTATTATTCCAACTCTAAATGTTTGTAATGCGATCTACTCACCAACTGGATCTCCTTAGCTAAAATCTGCAATGTTGCTTTCAAAGTGACCCACAACTTTTAACTAAAAGATTCAACAGGGGTCCACTGTCAAGAAAACAAGCAGGTTTGCCTTAAAATCTTTCATCCTATATAGAATTTCCCCAAACTGATTCATCAACTCTCCTTATTCAAATATGATTGGTTAATGGCAGTTTTACTCCTCCCATCTAGACCCTTGAAAACACATTTTGACTCAGTCTTGTACTGGATAGCCAAGAGAGAGAATACATCATGCCTTCCACATCTTTACAAGCAAACAAACCCATCCTCATTATTACTTGTTCATTGCTATTCAAACTTCTACTAAGTCAATTGCATATACTTTTGTTGTAATTAGTACTTCCTTAAACATGTGGTACTCTACTCCTAAATATTTGTATATATGCTTATGATTTAACATATTGAATTACGTATTCATTACACGAGTAACACATTTCCATTGGTCCTACCTAATCAGTGAATAATAATACCGTAATATAATTTGGGTTGTCATACCGTACTAAATTAATTATAATAACTTGTTCATACTTTATCAAACCAGCTATAACCTTTTATGACCTTTCTAAACTATTTTCCTTGGATAATATTTTCATTATATAGTTAATTCTATACTAACATTTGTTTAATAAACCCATTATACATTTCATGGTGACATTATAACCATTCACTTCAAATCCAAATCTAATAACCTAGTTCTTCTACGAGTTGTGTGGGACTTTTCCAGTTTCAGTCTGGGACTCCCCCTTTCAGCATTTAGACTGATTTACGATTTTGTTTTCAGCACAAAACCAGTTTACATCAGATTAACACTTACATAAGTTATTCCAGTAATTTTAGATGGGTCCTGATCACAGGGCGAGCATCTGGTTTGGCAGTGTGACACAAATGCGGAAGTGCCTTAAACCTGCATTCTATCTGAATTCCAGCTGGGGGCGACACATCTGGTTGCAAATGAGCTTGGTTTCTGTAGAAGTCTATACGAATTTGAGCCACTTCTCACTTGATTTATTACCTCAGTAAACATTTTCATAATGAGCATATGGTCTCAATTGCTAGATTTAATCATACTGCAATACATAGTGATGTTCGTTGTTTGAATTATGGTCTTGTTGATTTTAAAATTGGCGATAAAGCAGGGGGTGTTTTTGGGAGCGACTAAGATGTGATTGACATTGACTGTACCAGTGAAAGTGTGTAACGTAACATAGAGCATAAGCAGCGTTACCAACTCTCAGATAACGTCACAGTCAGAAACCACCTCTCGTCTAAAATCGTCACTTCCACAACCACGATGGCTGCGCTCGTAAGGGCAAACTCGACGACTCAAATCAGATCTTCACAAACCAATGGTTGACGTCACACATGTTACGTCCAGTACTATATACAGTATATGGTCCTGATGAGATCTCTTTCTAAATGCATGTTCAGGTGACGTTCCCATAGGTAATATGGCCTAATCCGCAACACGTCCCATAGCACTCACATCTGTCATCATTAAGTGCTTTGAGAGGCTAGTTAAAGATCACATTGTCTCCTCCCTTTCCGATGCAGTTGACCTTCAATATGCCTACTGCCCTGACAGATCCAGAGACGATGCCATCACCACCGCGATGCACACCGCTCTTTTCCACCTGGACAAAAGAAATATATATACTTGAGGATGCTGTTCATTGACTACAGCTCAGCCTTCAACACCATCGTGCCCTCGCAACTCATCAAAAAGCACAAGGCCTTAGGCCAGGGGTCTCCAAACCATTCCATGAAGGGCCTAGTGTATGCAGGTTTTCACATTTAGCCATGTATTGTATATTACTGGATGGAGCCATGTGTTAAGTCACCCATTGGTTTCTGATTTGGGTCATTGAATTTGCCGTTACGGCGCAGACATCTTGGTTGCGAATGTGATGATTTTAGACGAGAGGGAGGAGTAATCTAGCTAGCTTAATGATATTAATTGGGATGCTAACGAAAAACAGTGTTAAAACATAATGTAAAACAAAATGTAAAGTTACTTACCGGAAAAACTGAACTGCCAACTCATTTGAGTGTCTTGTCTTACAATTGAACACCATAACCACGCCCTAAATGCCATTTTGCTTTATCGCCGATTTTAAAATCAACAAGACCATAATTCAAAAAACTTAACACATGATGAATTGCAGAAGGCTTAAATCTAGCGATTGAGACCATATACTCATTATGAAAATGTTTACTGAGTGTCACGATTTTGCGGTGTAGAGAGAGAGAGACAGGCGTGAAAGAGTTGCAAACCAATAGTGTTTTAATAACTCAATGACTTAGGTAAACAAAAACTGTCACGAGGGGCTAAACGGCGAATATACATAAAGTCCTGGGAGAACACAGAACCGGGAACATGTAACAGTGAAACATTGAAGACAAGAGACAGAGGGGAACACAAGGACTAAATACGAAATCAAACAAGAGACAACGAAAAATACCTGGGCATGTAATCAACTTAAACAGGGATCTATTGGATAAAGGAAACAAGTGACAAGACAAAAGAGTAACCAAACAATGATGTAACTGAAATACACAATAACATACGCAATGCATAAACCAAACACAAGGGGGAACCAAAACATCACACATGAGAAAGCAACCCAGAGACAGGACACACAGGGGGGAAACCAAACACAAAACATACAGTCCTTATACAGCCCATCTAGGGCTGGACGTTACAGTGAGGTAATAAATCAAGTGAGACATGTCTCTAATTCTCATTCACTATTACAGAAACCAAGCTCTTTTGCAACCAGACGTATCACCCCCAGCTGGAATTCAGATAGAATGCAGGTTTAAGGCAATTCCTAATTTGCGTCAATTTGCCAAACCGAATGCTCACCCTGTGTTTTTACCTTTTACAAGGCTGATGAATTAGCTCACTAATTAATAAGGATCTCCCCTCACCTGGCAGTCTAGGTCCTAATTTGGCTCTAACTGAAGGGAAAGACCAAAAACCAGCATACGCTATGCCCTCCATGGAAGGGTTTGGAGACCCCTACCATAGGCCTACACCCCTCCATCTGCAGATAGATCCTGGACTTCCTGTTTGGATGCCCCCAGGTGGAAAAGGTGGGCAACAACACGTCATCCACCAGTATTCTCAACAAAGGGGCCCCACAGGCTGTGTACTCAGCCCCCTCCTGTACTCTCTGTACACCCACAACGACCAACCATAGTTTTGAAACTATCATCAAATTAGCCTACAACACCACAGTTTTATCCCTGATCACAAATGACAATTAATTGGCCTACAGAGAGAACAACCTCTCCCTCAACGTCAACAAGCTGAATGTGGACTACAGAGTGAGGATGTCCGAACACCCCCCAATCCTTATCAATGGCAACGCTGTTCAGAGGGTCACAGACTTCAAGTTTCTTGGACACATATTGACCGTGGAAAAGAAGGCACGGCAGTGTCTGCACAACCTCAGGAGGCTAAAGAATTTTCTACAGGGGCAACATTGAGAGCATGCTGACACGATGCGTTACTGCCTGGTATGGGAACTCAACGATGGTTGATCATTGGCTCTGCGGAGGGTCCGAAGCTCAGCTGAAGGTATCATTGGATCCCCTCTGCCCTCCCTGGAAAATACCTACAACACCAGGTGTCGCAGGAAGGCAAACAAGGTAATCAATGATGCTAGCCACCCGAGCCACAACGTGTTTCCGCCACTCAGGTCCACCAGACACCACCATTTCAGAAGCATTCTGCCAAGAACAATCCGACTGGGCAATTGCTTCTTCCCGCAGACATTCAGGCTTTTAAATGGCATGGACTACTAACATGTTTGTACAGGCCATCATGGACATTATGTTATGTTTGCCGATAACCATCCTATAGGCCAATCAAGGTTGTTAAATGGCATGGACTACTAACATGTTTGTACAGGCCATCATGGACATTATGTTATGTTGGCCCATAACCATCCTATTGGCCAATCAAACCTGTATTGATGCTACATAAAGACAATGGTCACAGTCCACCCATAATAACTTCATTGTTGGACAATAACTAAACACTGATAAACAAAGTGACCTGATTACAATGGACTGTGTACCTTCAGATCACCCACCAGGTTCAGCCAGAAGAGGACTGGCCACCCCCTTGAGTCTGGCCTCTCTCTAGGTTTCTTTCCAGGTCCCACCTACTAGGGAGTTTTTCCTAGCCACTGTGCATCACTTGTATTGCTTTCTTTTGGCGGTCTCGGGCCGGGTGTCTGTCAAAGCATTTTGTGACAACTGCTGTTGTAAAAAGGGCTTTATAAATAAATTTGATTGATTGATTGACTTACTTTATGTCTGTTTGTTTAAATGTGAATCATAATACACAGTGATTTATTATGCATAATGTGATGACTTAAAATCCCTCATACTATGAAGTAAAATATTAAGACTTTTATTTCGAAGCCAAATCTAACATGTCACAATTAGCAACAAGCTTTATTGTAGCTATCCACACATAGGTCCCAGACGCCGTCGCTGGACAACTGAAAACCGTGTATGTAACTTTAAGAAGAAGGGGAAGCCTTGAAACTGGCGAGTTCCATGTTTGTATCTTGAAATGAGAGCGCAGTTGAACTCCATGTTGAAACAAAGTTACCAACTCCCTTTTAAATGTTTATAACTTTTATTCGTATTTTTTTAATAGCCGAGTTTTCTTTAATAACCGAGAAATGTGATCGTTTGGATGCATGATGTATTTAAATAATGTTTGCGGTTCTGTAACTTTGTGCAAGTTTATAATTTAATTTGGACAGTCTTCGCAAAGGGGAGTTTAAACAATATAGTTGATAGTCCTGGATTAAGTTTGGGTGTAGGCCTAATGGACCATCCGTCCTCAATAATCACACAAGTTAGTCGAGACGAAGAGCCGAATAGTGAGAAGGGTAAGTCTATAACGCCATACAAGTCTTGGAGAAAATTTTCAAGATGCACGTCACAGTTGTTTTGCACCGCACATGTCAAAACTTTTCACAGAAGTTAGTTCGCTATTTGGGTGGTGGTTAAAACAACAACGGCATTGTTTAGGAAATGAAACTTGACTGTTTCAAGTCTATAAACGCCTACAACCACACACTGTGTTACCTGAAATAGAAACAAAGAAGCTTTAAATGGAAACAAAGTTCTAATGTGATGCAACGTATTGACAGGCAGAGTTGCTTCAGTAGTCATTATAGCGAACTTGAAATCCCTTCAGTTAAATTCAGATAACGGAGACTTAATTGTTTGTTGTCGATCACATACTAAGTTACTAATTCAACATCTAAATGCAAGTAATCGAATAAAAAGCGAACACGTCTGAAATACCTTATTCATAGTGTTGACATTTAATACAAAACAGTTGGTCTTAGGCCTATGTTAACTGGTCGATGTATTATTAAACGTGGACTACCTCATGAATTTGCTTTATGAAAACTTAAAGTTAACGTTTGAAGACCGCTTAGAGTATTTTAGGGGTCGCGCGTTCTTGGAAAGCCACCCCCTGTTATTCAATATGCAATCATCAGGGCACTAGCTTCTTCAATAGGATGGCATATCTACAGAAGATCTATTCAAAACTCAGTGCAGCCTACCCACGCGGTGTATACTTGATGTTTCATTGACCGATGTGAGTTGGCATATAACAATTGTACATTATAATTACTGGACTGTAATTCAGCTCTGTATTCTTGCACCTCGGCGCTCTTGGCAGGTTGCGGTTTTAAATGAGAAACTGTTCTGTGTGTGTGTGTGAGTGTGTGAGTGAGAGAGAGTTATAAAGAAAGAGTTTACGCTTATTCATGTGTGTTTTATCTCAGCATAGTTCTAGTTTCTTTTGTATTTTTAATAGCTGGCTGGAGATAGGGCGATGTATTGTTCCAGGTAGACTGTAATATAACATGTTTACACAACGTTACCTTGTATTAGTCACAGTAGGAGGGCCTGCCTTCAAGTGTCACTCGCGCACTGTTTATGGCTGAAATGCACTCCAGCCTTACGGGTTATTGTTTGCGCCTCTTCAGGGCTAGCTTTTGAGTGGTATGATGGGTGGAGATGCTTGACTGGACAGTACAGTACAGCTGTTTGTGAAGTAGATGTAACGGGTTTCAGCCAAGTGGCACTCAGCCAACAGTTGGTTGACCTTCCACACGTTACAAGTATTTTCTGTTGTCAGACAAGGTCTTGTTGAGGAAGCGGAGCCCAGTGAGTGGAGAGACATTGGCAATGAAACTTCCTGTATAATGACTGTCATTACTGAGTTGCGCTTGCAAAATGCTAGACTCACTACTTGTTTATCAGAGGTGAAAGGATTTCATTGGTAGGCCCACCGTTCATGATTTGTGATCCAATAAGAGTTCCTGGAAGTCCTCTGGTTGACTTTACAATCCTTTCAAATGTTACGCCTGACACTCAAACATGAATCGGGCCCCTTTCCTAAAAGAGAGAGGTAAGAGATTAGGCCTTTCCCAAATGAGGCCCCATTCCCAGCCTGTCTCTGATGTCTGTACCTGCCTTGTTGTGTAACATCTGATCCGGTGGCGGTGGACTGACACAATCTGTTTCCCTCTCTGATCTTCCCCCGCATTTCCCTTTCCTGCTTTGGTTTGGCCTGACGGGCCGGTGGGTAGCACAGGGTCACAGGTCTGGAACGGGGGCGGGGGCTAAAGAAGGAGGGACGCTGAGATGGACAACAGAGGGTTGTTTTTGTAACACGGTCACGTTGTAAGTTAGAAAGACTGGAAGAAATAGAATGAAAAGCAGAAGAAAATAGAGTTTTTAAAGGGAATCATTTGTTGTGTCTATTCTGACTGACCAGAAAGTTTACTCTAGAGCTTTACAATTAAGAAATTAGTCCTGAAGAAAAGTCAGCTTAGACCAAGAAAATATTTAATTGAAAACTGTCAGTCATAAGGCATGATTCTCTGCCCAGGGGTTTTAGGTGCCTGCCAGATCATAAAATGCCTGAGTGGGTATTTTACAAATCAACAAACCGCATTGTATTTTACAGCAGTTTGTCAGCCGCTGACACAGTCAAGTGGCCGTTGCTTGATTTTTGGTTCTTGCAATGACTGAATGAGGGAACGTGACCAAATTCAAAGAAGCTATTCTAAATAGTCTACATTAGGACATGTTGATCTAAATGGAATGGTTTCAGCAGCTACTACTCTGAAACTGGTCACAAAATGAAGACTCCTCTTCTATAAAAAGTTTGCATATTCCGTTGGGAAATGTTAGAGCTGTTAATTCATGCATAGTATATCGCCTCAAGGACATTCCAATCATGGCTAATAACCAAAGTCTATTGAATATCATGTTTTTTTTTTTCACAAACCATTTCAACAAGGGCAACAGGCTACAGCCAAGGAACTTTAAAGAAGCTAGAGTAAAGATCCTATACTTTGAAATGTTCAGCTGGAATTTACTTGGAAAAACAACCATTACATCACACGTATTTACTTGTCCTTTGGGAATCCATCATAAAAGTGATGAAATAGGTGGTTCTCAATCTCATAGAGACAATTCCGTATTTACCACAGTCGACATGCCCCTAAAAGGAATTCCCGTGCATATGTAACCCCAAAAGTTATGCAAGGGTTTAAACTACCGCATGCACGTGTCTCCAGTTAGAACATGGAGCATAAACCACACCAGTGAGAAGAGAACAACTGAAAGCTTTAAGAAGGCATGACTGACAGCTGGGTGGCCCCACCCCTTTTCTTCTTCCAGGTGCCCCACCCTCCTCGTCTAAGAAGCCCAGGAGTCGTGGGTTGTTCCACAGCCTCTTTTGCTGCCTGTGTAATGACCAGGCTGATCCCCCACCAGTCAACAACAATGCTCCTCTACTGGTGGAGGAAAATGGGACTGTCTCTAAGGTATGTAGCTAACACTCCTCTCTGAGACGTCTTAAATTGACAAAGTGTGTACAGGTAAATGCCAAAAACGGACACTTCGGTAATGTCGGACACCAAGTTGAACATTGGTGCTGCAAATCGGGGATGGTGTTGACATCCAGTTTATGTATTAACGTTTTCGGCATGCTCAGTTTTTTTACAAACACAGTTAGGAGATCATTGTTAGATGGTGGATTGTTTGGGAATGTTTGGCAGGAGTCTAAGCGTACTTCACAATATACCAGGGCCTTCTCAGTCTCTACGTCTCAACCCAATGAAACACTAATGGGAGATTGTGTGTTTTCCACCACCCGCAATAAAAGGCCAATGACTGACTTTGTTGTGGAAGAGTTGCATCGCATGTTTCCCGTAGTGCTGTATTCTAATGAGCCACGTTGGCCCAACACCCTATTAAGACTGAGTTGGTGTTTTCTTTATCCTGACAGTTAGGCAAATGCTGGTAAATGCTGTGGTTGTGTTTGTGTGCACAGGTGCAGGTCAGGCCGCTGCTACCCCAGGCAAAGTCAAAAGACACAGGGAAGATCTGTGTTGTCATCGACCTGGATGAAACTTTGGTCCACAGCTCATTTAAGGTAATAGAAATACACTGCTGAACCATTCACGCCACATATTACCATCGACATCCCTGAGCTCTAAAGCTTTTGGTGAATGTTGCAATTTCTATATCACTTTTTTGCTTTTGTTAAAATTATATGGACAAATGTTTTATTTAGTTTTTTTGGTTGTTGTATTTTGTACTTTACAAAAACACCTACCCCCCCCCCCCCCCCCCCCCCCCCCCCCCATGTGATAGCATGACCTCACCAGGCAGTTATGTCCATTGGTAATGAGAAACTTTCAAAGTGCGGAAAGAGATCGCTTTCTCCATAGGGTTATTGTTGGCATCTGCCCTGACATTTCTCTCATCGTTGGCACTTTCACACTTCAGACTTGCTGGTTCTTTGTATTAAATATCTTAAATATCCATGGTTACACTCATCAGCTTTTCCTGGAGTTTCAGACACCGTTGTAATTATGTCACACAAGTATTTAAAGTGGATTTGTTTAAAGTAATGTGTCTTTATTGTTACACAGCCAGTGAACAATGCTGATTTCATCATTCCAGTGGAGATTGATGGAACTGTACATCAGGTGAGGAGCATAACTTTCAGATTGTTTTCTCAGGATTTTAATCCATTGGCCTCAACCTTCCATTATTATTATCTTGGTTCAGTCCTTCTGTGTTTTTCCCACTGCCCAGCCAGTTGCCATTGCTGTCGGGGCTGGTTATGGGCTGGGTAACTGTGGCATCTATGTTTAAGACACCACCTCTTATGTGGATCTACAGATGGAGTGTGTTTTGGGCCTGGGCCTAATTCAAGTAATCCAGGATAGGTTTGTTCAAACAAACAAAGCCTATTCTGCATGACTTGGTTCAGGAACATGGCAGTCAGCAACAGGACCAGACAGAGGGAGGAACTGAAAGTTGGCTTAATACACTAGAGTACAGGAGGAGAGGTTATCATTGTAAAAGATGAGAATGGGAAGAGCTAGAACTTGACAGTTAGTATTGTGTCCCCATCCAGGTGTATGTGTTGAAGCGGCCACATGTGGATGAGTTCCTTAAGAGAATGGGCGAGCTGTTTGAGTGTATTCTGTTCACAGCTAGCCTGGCTAAGGTGAGTAAAACATCATTTCAAACAATGAATTGAATCGATTAGATAATTCAATGTTTGTGGCTGTAATGTTAAGGCTGATGAAATGCTGTCGAATGAAAATGAATTGGACACACGTGTAACTTTTGTTATTCAGTATGCTGATCCCGTGTCTGATCTGCTGGATAAGTGGGGTGCATTCCGGGGACGTCTGTTCCGTGAGTCGTGCGTGTTCCACCGGGGGAACTACGTCAAAGACCTGAGCCGTCTGGGCAGAGACCTGAATAAGGTCATCATCGTAGACAACTCCCCTGCCTCTTACGTCTTTCACCCAGACAATGCTGTAAGATCCACTCTCCTCCAGTCTGTTAGCTCTTACTGAAATAAATGGAGAAAAAAATCTTTGGAGTAGCGCAGTGGTTTAGGTCACTTCCTCACAGTTGAGCTGCGCCCTGTGCCCTGGTGTTTGAACGCTGGCCCCAGAATACTGACAGTTTGTTATTTTTTACTTCACCTTTGTTTAACCAGGTTAATTGATTGAGAACATGTTCTCATTTGCAATCGCGACCTGGCCAAGAGAACGTGCAAGGAGACATTAAGTTACACATTAAGTACAATAATTCCGTTATACAGTTACACATGTAAACAGTATTAGGTTATATAATAAATACTGTACATTCAGTGCAACTATGTTCTAAAATAGGGAGGTTGATTATTGGAATGTAAAGTGGCAATACAAAAGAAATAACACTAAGATAGGTAACATAATGAACATGACTGAAAATGGTAATGTGCAAATTATACAAAGACAGCTCTGCGGTTGATTATGTGCAAGATGCGTTAAGGCAGTGTCTAGGTGTTCAGCAGAAGGCGATGCAAATTGGCCCGAGTTGGTTCTCGTAGAGAGCTGGCTTGTCTATCGGCGCTCTTGCAATCAATCATGGTTTATGGCTTTGGAATGCTTCATTTTCTAGCTGGTTTGTGCTGGCAAAAACGACCAATTGTAGTGAGCATTATAAAAAGAAGCAGAACGGCTTGGCGAGATTGCATATAGAACATAATTAACGTGGAGATGCTTTACAATTGAAGGTGTATTCTTGAGAACTACTTACAGATTACTTTTTCTAAAAGTAGTTATTAATGTACTAAGAAATAACATTGAATGACTCAAAGAATTTAGTAGAAGGGTTCCACAACTCTTGAATTGCCAAAACTGTTTTTTTTACCTCTGCGTTCGTGATAGTTTATTGAACCCAGAGGATGGCTGTCATTGTGACTGTCTTTATAAAGTATTCACAGCGCTTCACTTTTTCCACATTTTGTTATGTTAAACCCTTATTCCAAAATGGATTAAATGAATTAGTTCCCTCAAAATTCTTCAAACAATACCCCAAGATAACAAAGTATTGGTTACAGGACAACTCTGTGAATGACCTTGAGTGGCCCAGCCAGATCCCAGACTTGAACCCGGTTGAACATCTCGGGAGAGATCTGAAAATGGCTGTGCACCGATGCTCCCCATCCATCCTGATGGAGTTTGAGAGGTCATGCAAAGAAGAATTTGGAGAAACTGCCCAGAAATAGATGTCCCAAGCTTGTAGAATCATACTGAAAGACTTGAGGCTGTAATTACTGCCAAAGGTGTTTGAAGAAAGTATTGAGCTGAGGCTGTGAATACTTCTGTAAATGTGCTTTTTTCATGTTTTTTTTAAGAAATCTGCTAAGATTTCAAACACACATCTTTCATATTGTCATTATGGGGTATTGTTTGTAGAATTTTGAGGGAAATAATGAATTTAACCCATTTCGGAATAAGGGTGTTTCAACAAAATGTGGAAAAAGTGAATCACTGTGAGTACTTTCCGGATGCAGTCTAGCTGACTGGTTTGTCCATTGTAACCACCTGAACAAGCATGCATGCATTACTCTGTACGCTATGCAGGTGCCGGTGGTTTCGTGGTTTGATGACATGGCTGACACAGAGCTGCTGGATCTCATTCCCTTCTTCGAGAAGCTTAGTAAAGTGGAGGATGTCTACACTGTGCTCAGGCAAAAGAGGGACACCAGCTAGCATTGCTGTTAGCCAACCTACTCCTTTACTACTGCCACCTACAGGACAGACGGAGAACCACAAGCTAAAAATGCCTTCATGCCAATTTGACTCCACCCCCTCCCCTTAGCCCCAAAATACACCAACCACAAGCTACATGGGGCGTTACACCTCCCAACCCTAACCATTCTACAACCTTCCAGAACCACGCTAGATTTCTCATCTTCTGAATGAACTGAATGACTTGACCCAATCACTATCCATCACCCCATGAAACACAGGGCTCTGGTGGATCCATGATGGGTTTTAATACAGTGCCTTCCAAATCTCAGAGGAACATACAGGAATTTCAAGTAAAGTCCTTATTCAGAACGGAGTAGCCACCTGTAGCAAGAATGTCATGAAAGCGGAACAACCAGCATGCAGGCACAAGTTTTACGCTGCAGGTTTGAAATCGAAGACTACAAGACGTAGGAAGACAGAATCATTATGGGAACGTAAATACTTGTCTTTTGTATTTACTTTTTGCCCAACAGACTTTTTACATTTGTATTTTAAAAGACCGTTGCAAATTAGTATTTTTTTTTTCTCCCCATCAGACATCTTAGCAGTGTATTTTAAAGGCAGGTGTGAATGCCTTTACACTAAGTTTTGTATTTTTAAATTTGCTTTTTGAATAAATAGCCGGACGATGGTGATTCGTTGCTATTGGGACGGAATCATATAATTACTTTGACCAGTTACTGTGTACCGTAATAATTATTCTGTTTAAAAATGTAGTTAGTTTTTTATTAAAACTATAGGAATGTGGGAAAATGTGCCAGATAACATTGGGTGGGAAGACCAACATGTTTCCTTAAGAGTACTGTAGTCAGAGGCCTCAACAGCACCTTAAATTACAATATAATCTCTTAGGATTACACTGTCTCCGGACTATGGACCTCAACCCAGACAGACTAAATGCAGAGGCTCAGACGCTTTGACACAGTTCCAGTCAATGTCATAGAATCATGGGATCACTGTTATATTGTAATTTTGTATTGGATGAGTATATTTAAAAGATTAGGTAATGTAAAGATTTGGTAATGTCATTTCTGGAATAACAAAGCTTCCCCATGGAGGAAATAATCTAGAGCCTTGATATGTATGCTATCAGACAAGCACAATTCTGCTCCAATTTACCAGAGATAGTACTTGAATGATTTCTAGCATTATCTTTTTTTAAAGGACTGCAAATACCATGCTTTTTAGACCAGATTCTGGATTTGGGGTAGATATATATTTTTTGTTACCTAATATTTCGGTTCTGAGGTAGGACTGTATTAATCGGTACTTAACTGGGTTTGAAACAATCCAAGAAGTGCTATTTGTAAGTAACAACAAAATAAGTTGGTTCATCAGGAAGTGAAAAGAAAGAACAGTTGAGTATTCTCTACATTTTGTTGTAATGGAAGGTAATGATTTATTCATTGACTGATACACAATTTTATGAACCACAAAAGAAAAAGGCATTGTTGAATCGGACTAGACTTAATGTGAAATAGCAGGAGTATGTCTTTTTCATTTTTTTTTTAAAACCACATAAAACCAGAAAAGAACAAATCAAGTGTTAAACCCTAAAACGATAAACTCGTTTACAATGCGTTATTGGCTACAAAATACTAGGAAATGCTTTTTGTGTTAGGCAATGTTACTGTAGGAATACATGGGTTCAGCCTGGTTTGAAATACAAGCCATGCCCACACAGCAATAATATGAAAATAATCCATTGATCTTGCACATCTCAAGTCAGGATTTCTGCCAATGTAAAAGTAGGCATGTTTCCTGCAACAGGATAAAGTACATTTTAGCTGTTATTTCATCATGTGGCACTTGGTCTATTACTGTAATTCCTGTACACATCCAATAATTTATGCATATATTCATGTATATTTTGTTTTGCACAGTAATAAAGCAAACAAATGTCATTTAATATATTATGGAATATTCATGAGGCTTATAATTGAATATCTGTAACCCAGTTTGACAAATCAAATTGTATTGAAATGTAAGGAAATATTTCATCAATGTGTCATCATTGAATTACCGGTGCAATTGTGTTGAGGTACTCGATCCTTAGCAACACAATAGGCCTTGAATTCACATGAAAGCATGTTCATACCTTAGATTATTATATGGGCCCGAAGAGATTTTGTATTTGAACAAAAGCCTTCATTCATGTTATGGATATCTATTTAATGACGGTAAGAAAAATAAAGCAAAATCCCTAGAGAAGTGTATTTTTCAAGTAAGCTTTTATTTTTATTAATAATTTCACTAAAATCTGTTCATTTAAAATCAACATTTTTTTCAAAATAAATATGTGTAACAGACGTGTACAGTGTCTTTGTACCCATACACGTCATTGCTCTCCAATCATCATACATCAGTTTGATTTGAACGCTAACATGTGTAGCAGCTGTTTTGGCGGTGGAAGTACAGTATGTTTATGGTGTGGAGTTCACCATTGTCTTATGATGCAAACAGGCATTGAATGCAATTGAAACCATGGTGGCAGTTCAGGTGTTATGTACTTAAACAATTGTGGGATGCTCAATTGCTGCACTGTAAAAAATTATCCTTTGGAAAATAATTAAACAAAGTTACGCACAATATAATTGAGTAGATATGCAATGTATTTTTATTTTTGTAAAATGAAAGTAAAAAATCATTAAACTGACATGCATACCTTTAGGTAAATATTGGTGTGTTTTTTGGTCAATTTTACTACACACAGAATAATTTTTTACAGTTTTGCTGCAGAATGTTGTTCCAAGCAGATAGCACAGGTGATTGATTGATGGGGGTCAGATGGCTTAGCCTTAGCGCTTAGGGATTCAGGCTAGTAGTCAGAAGGTTACTGGTTCAAGTCCTTGCTGAGACAAATATTGTAGTGTCCTTGGGCAAGGCACTTCACCCTAAGTTCCTCCAGGGAGAATGTCACTTTACTTACTGTAAGTCGCTCTGGATAAGAGTGTCTGCTAAATGACTAAAATATTAAATGTTATTTGGTAGTCAGTGAACTTTCAATGTAAATGAGTATGTCAGCCAGTTGGTGCCCGCATGCACGTTGGCATGAGCCAAAATTAGTCAGTCTAAATTTGTAATCTGTTCTCTGGCTCAGTGTGGCTGAGAACTAAATAAAAAACCATGAAGTGGAGATGTCGCTCCAACGGCGGGGTTCTCACCTCTGTTCTATTGTCCACATCTTCATATGATTACAGAAATAAGTACCCTCCATAGATATGAAAGTAAAAACATGCATTAGTATACATATTCTATTACTGTTCTGAACTGAAATGCGACAGTGAAAGTAAGAGTGATTTGTTTGTGACAAGCTGCTGTTCACCTCATTCCACAGATACACTTCATAACACAATGCTTAGAACTAGACAGCCTCATTCCCTGAAACACCCATGAGTATTTATTCTTCAGATACTCCCCAACGTTACTTCGTCCTTTGCAAGATCTTCTTTTTATTATCAGAACTGTTCCACGTTAAACAGCACAGCTGATCTAACTACTGTTTCAAGGCATTATCAAATTTGTTTTCTGTCTTCCAAACATTTGGTTTCCTTACACATGAGCTTTGAAACCTAAAACATTTACAGAAGGTCGTTCCTAGGCTGTAACAGAATCAAGAATCCCATCAAGTCCCTTTCAGTTCTCACATAACATTAAGCTTGGCGCTACTCTTGGCCTTTCCCATGGCGAAGGTAACCGTTCCACTCATGTCTGGTCTGGTCTTTTTCAGTGTCAGTTTGTTGACTGTGCCATGGTTCTCCAGGCGCACCTCAGGGCTAGATGTTAGGACCACCCCATTCAGAGTCCACTGGGGGGGCCTGTTGATGGCCACAGACACCTTACATTGGAAACAGGCGAGGTCTGGTGCTGTTACATCCACATCCTTCAGCTCTTCCTCTATCACCAGGGACTGGGCTGGTGGGGCAAAAAGAAAAAAGTGGGAGAGGGTAGAGAAGGTTGTAATATAGTTTAAAAATAATAGGAAAATAATTATATCTGTGAGGGAGAGAATTGTAAAGAAAGATAAAAGACAGCGTGACAAAGAGGTAAAATCAAAGGTGTCCACACCCATGAACTCACCTTCCACTAATAGTTTGGCTGTGGACCTGTGCTCGCCAACTTCTATGCTGTAACTGCCCTCGTCCTCTACAGTGGCCTCCTGAATGGTCAGTTTATGATAGCAACCATCGCTGTGGATTTCTAGCCTATCAGAGGACACCAGCTCTGCATTGCCCTTGTACCATGTGACCTCACAGCGTGGCGTGGAGACGGTGCATTCTAGAATTACGCGGTGTTTCTCCAGAGCTGTGCGATCTCTCAAGGGCTTCAGGATTGTCACAGGGGCCTCTGCGCGAAAGGTAAGAAGAGGAGAGCTGATATTAGGTCAGATTATAATGGACAAAGAGAATTCTGGCACGCACAACCGAGGTTTAGGTTACTGTCTGCACACATGAACTCATGTCAGATCAGCTAGAAAAGATATAGGCGAGGTGAGGTGCAACAGACAAACTGTACCTTCCACCTCCAGGCAGGCCGTGGACTCTGTCTGTTTGGCTACAAAACGGATCTCCCCAGAGTCCTCTGCTTTAACGTTGCACATCAGGAGGAAGTGTTTGGTCCCTGAAAGAAGAGTGTTAATAATTGCACATAATTTCAATCCACTCGAAACACAAATGTTCCAAGGTCTTATTGGTGTGATCGCTCACCCTCGGTTCGGATCTTAATTGTGCTGCTGGGGCGTATCTTGTGCCCGTCCTTGTACCATTCTCCATTCACATCCTCCATGGACACCTCACACATGAACACAGCGTTTTGGTCCTCCAGGACATACAGGTCCTCAAGGCCATGAATCACCTCCAGTTCAGGCTCTGTGGGCGGAGGCAGTGAGTGTCACTCTAATTACTCTCTACACATGTTAACAAGCCCTGAAGAGCATTCCAGGCAGACAGCTGTTACCTCTAGGGGGCAGTAGCTCATAGTACAAATCTGGCTTTGTTGGCCTGTTCCAGCCTTTCAGTCTACATTTATCCCTCACTCAACACTAGAGGGCACTAAAGTGTAATGCCATGGAGACCACTGAGGCAAAATTCAAATGTCGTTAAATGGAAGCATATTACCATAGACCTTCAGGTTACAGGACGTCTTGATTTCTCCAGCATCGCAGGTGTATGTGCCTGCATCTGAGAGGCCACACTGCAGGATCTGACAGAAACGCTTTCTCCCCATGGAGTAGATGCGATGCTGCGTCTTCCCTGGCTTCAGTTCTGTTTCATTCTACAGCCAGATGTAAAGTCAGAGAAGTACGCTGTGCTTTGGTTCTCTTTTTTATTCTCATTCTATTTATGTTACCTTAAGCCACTTGACCTCCACGTTCTGTCTGGACAGCTCACACTCCAGCGTGACCGGGGAATCTTTCTCAACCTTCATGTCTACCAACTTCTTCATGACAGTCACTGGAGTCTCTGTGAAAATAGCAACATAAATAAATAGAAAAATTCTGGCATTTGTAGCTATGTGCTTGTCTGCTCTTTTTGTCAGTAGTTCCTTTAAGTTCCTTTAAGACTGTCTCACTGTTCAAGCTGAGACAGTCTGCAGTGTTGAAGTCAAGTCTCCGTTAGTGTCGGAACATGCCGTTCACATTTCAAACATGCTGTGATATGTGTTCAATTGGATATTAACTGGATGATATCTTCGTCATAAACCGTGATTGTGTGACTTCTGACATCACCTTTGACAATGAGCCTTGCAGAAGTGCGGAGGCCCTCAGCTGAGAAGGCGATGGTGCCAGTGTCCTCCAGAGTGAGGTTGGACAGGGTGAGGCCATGAACCAGCCCATTGCAGCTCACTCTCCAGGTGTGGCTGGTCTTGACCCGGATGCCGTCCTTCTGCCAGACGCCCTCCACGTCAGCGTGAGATAACTCCACCTCGAATGAGGCAGTCTCCCTCTCAAAGGTCTCTGTCTCAACCAGACCTTTACGGATGGTTATCTTGCGGGCTGTGCAGGTATGTAAATTGATAGATTGATAGAAATAATAGTATACATATAGTCAAAAGCCATTAATTGCCACATCATTTCTTTATTGTCTATAGGTTACTAATGTAAAATATTTTGTACCAACATTTTTCTACCTTCCTCACCAAAAGAGAACTCAGTCATGGTTATTTTATTTTCTAAACACGGGCGGCACCATTTATGATTGTGAAGGCTAACGTAAAGGTTATCTTGTTGACACCAACTATACTTAAAGACAATGGAATTGAAAAGAGAAGATATTTGCTATGCATTTTTTATTTTTGTATATGTATTTGGAACACATACATTTTTGAACACATTTGATTTGGCCCATTTCTTAAATTGTGCGTTGTGTGTCTAATACTGCGTTATTGACATATCAAGTTAAATGTGACTGAAGTGTACAGGAGTTTATTATTTTGGGCTGTCACTGTCACCCCACTCAAATTAATAGCCAAAGGCTATCTTTATTTGTTTTCTGTGCAATAAACGTGAGTAAATCCGACATATCCTGCATACTGCCTCCTTCATACCTTACAAGCAGTGTTGGCACAAGTACAACATTGTGTTTTAACTGCTTCCTCGATATTAGTTACATTTTAACCCAGTAACACAACAAGTATGTACAGTATTTTAGTTTTTTTGGAAAGGGCAAGACTGAACCTGTTGTTTCATCAAAAACAGGATACTACCATCATCGTGATGACATTGATTATTAGTCTAACATGAAACATCGTGAACATAGTGAATTCAGAATAGCTGACATACGCTCTACGTTGAGTTTGACCTGGGTGCGGTCGTGCAGGGTTTCACATCGGTATGTTCCCCGGTCTGAGACAGTGAGGTTGCGAATGGTCAGAGTGCGTTTCCGACCGTTCTGGCCCAGGATGTGTCGTGGCCCAGGCTGGATGACCACACCCTGCCTCATCCATTGGACCTCGGCTGTCTCCAGACTGACTTCTGCTTCCATGGTGGCGTCACCGTACTCGTCGGCCATGACTGCCTCCATTTTCTTTGTGAAGGTCACCTGCGCCTCTGGACAGTGTTGAAAGGACAGTTGGTATGGTTTATTATGTACAGATGTGTTCAAAATAATAGCCGTCCAATATCACTAACCAGATCAAAGACTGTTTTTGGTAGAGAAATCATATTTGGAAATGGCAAATAATTTACTGGTCGGTGCAGTAGAATAATAGAAAACCAGCAGACCCAACATTCATGACATGCATGCTGCTGATTCTGTATAATTTAATAATTAATTGAAAGTTTGCATTTTCTAAATAATAGCAGTGTGGAGTTCAAGCAGTGAGATCCTTCTTTCTGTGAAAAAACAGGTATCAAACAGGTGGCCCTTCACAAGGCAGCAAATGTTGTTCATGCTAGTTATAGTGCATTTTTCTATCTGAGTAAAATGGGTCGTTCTAGACATTGTTCAGAAGAACAGCATACACCGATTAAAAAGTTGATTGGAGAGGGGAAAACATACAAAGAATTGCAGAAAATGATCTCGAACAGAGGCGACATGCCCATTTATAGCCAAGTGGATTTTCCTTTTAATATCCGTATTTGTGGGCACCTGTTTCCATGTGTTGTGCACACTGTGCCCCCTTAAAAAAATAGGTGCATGATGCTTCTGATCTTGAATGCTTTAAAATGGCAACCAAAACCAGAAAGATGTGGAAGAAAATGGAAAACCACCATTTGAATGGATCAAAGAATGGCCAAAATGGCAAAGACTCAGCCAATGATCAGCTACAGGGTGATCAAAGGAGATCTAAAATTACCTGTGAGAAGACATCTATGTGAAGCCAAATTATTGGCAAGAAACCCTCACAAAGTCCCATTGTTGAAAAAACGACATGTGCTGGATATGTTACAATTAGCCAAAGAAAACATTGACTGGCCTAAAGAGAAACGGTGCAACATTTTGTGGATTGATGAAAGCAAGATTGTTCTCAATGAATCACATGACAAAGTTTGTCAGATGAATTCAAACCACAGTACACTGTAAAGACAGTAAAGCATGGTGGTGCAAGCATCATGACATGGAGCTGTTTCTCATACCATGGTGTCGGGCCTATTTATCACAAACCAGAGATCATGGATCCGTTTGAATACACCAAAATACTTGTTGCCTTATACTGAAGAAGATATCCCCCTGAATTGGGTTTTCAAACAAGGCAATGACCCCAAACAATAGGGGAGCAGCATCTTGTTTCAAGACCAACAAGATTAACGTTATGGAGTGGCCAGCCCAATCCATGGACCTTAATCCAATAGAAAACGTGTGGGGTGACATCAAAAATGCTGTTTCTAAGGCAAAACTAAGAAATGAAGAGGAATAGTGGAATGTATTCCAATCATCCGGAGCTGGAATACCTGTTTACAGGTGCCAGACATTGGTCAACAACATGCAACACAGATGTGAAGCAGAAACCGTGGTTATACAACTAAATATTAGTTCAGTGATTCACAGGATGGTTAAATCTTCAAGCATTTTTCAGTTTATACAGTAAATGTTTTGAGTTTGTAAAGACAAACGCAGACACTGCATTTTTTTAAATTCCTTTTTCTTCACTTTCTGTAAAATAATAACAATTTTGATAGATTTTTCTTCATGTTTTTTATAATGCATTTGTATGTACGGAAATAAAAGCTATTATACGAATTGTGAGCTTTACTCACTTTTTTGAACACACTGCTATTATTTTGAACACAACTGTACAACATTTGTGAAGTTACTTAGAGAGATCTTCAGTGTGTTTCAGTAATGCATTCTACTGGTTAACTGAGAAATATGGGACGGTGCCTTAATTTGACACTACAAGTTAGTCAAGCTAAAGTGTACCCTGACACATTTAAGTACTGGAAAGAATCTGCCTCCACTCTGCCACTGACTCACCCTGCACTTTAAGGGAAGCCTTGGACACGGTCCCCTCGGCCTCAGCTGTTATCTTGGAGGAGTCCAGGATCTGACAGCTCTTGATCACCAGGGTGTGACACAGGCCATTCTGCGCCATCAGGAAACGGTCACCCATGACCACAAGCTCGCCGTCCATCCTCCACAGCAGCTGCACATCCTCTGGTGACACCACACACTTGAATGTGGCATTCTCTCCTTCTAACACCATGGTGTTGTGGAGCTCCGTCAAGAACTCGACCACACGGGGCACTACACAGATGAAGAGGATGTGAGGGTAGGATGAAGAGGAGGCTAACACCACTTACGCATCTGATTTAGCTAATCAAGAGCTGGAGGATTTGTTAAAAACTTGAACCAGGAATGTCAGTACCCGGCTTGAACAAAACCCTGCACGCCCCATTTTAAGAGCAGTATTACTCACTCTCTACTTGGAGCCTAGCGGCGGTGCGGTCATCCTTGGACTCACAGGCGTATATGCCTGTGTCTTCCCTGATAAGCCTGTGGATGGTCAGGCTGCGTTCAACACCGTCGGCCCGGATGGTGAATCTCCGGCTGGGAGAAATCTCCACGCCGTCCTTTAGCCACTGGACGTCTGCCTTAGGCTTGCACACCTCGCAGCGCATGGTCACCATGCCGTCTGCGTGGGCCAAGGTGTCATGTAGCGGCTTGGCAAACTTCACCCTCATCTCTGACACAATAAGGAAGAAAGAGTTGTTGGAGTTGTGATCCTTCGTATCAACCTTAAAAATCAAAATTTAAACCTGCACTATGTAACTTTTTCGATAAACTACAAAAAATACAAAAATTATGTTTTAGGACTAGAAAACATTAGTAAATAGCATATTGGATACAGGGGTTGAAAACTTTAACCTTTAAAAATACAAAATACCAACTATAGTTGAATAGCAAAATAGACATTTCACAATATCTAGCAACAAATGCATATGGACATAATAATAATGTTTACTTTTGTAAGTTGGTTATATTGTCTCTGTATTATTCCTGTGTTCAGTAAAAATGTATGAAAAATATTTTTTTTAATTTACGTCAAATTTGTGCTGACAGGACAAATTAGCGTTACAGTGCAGCTTGTTATTTTTCACCATTAGTTGTTAAAGTGGTGCTTTTGAAGCAAAAATACCCCTGCTAAGGGGCCCTCCTAACTGACCTGTGAGTCATTTACACCATTTGCCATTGCCACACAGTCACACCTGACACCCAAATGCTCCCCTTCAATTCTCCCTCCTTTTATACTTTTATTTGACATATTTTGTTAGTCTTTTTTGCTATTGCGGGACCCTAGGCAACCACCTAGTTCACTTGTAGGTGGGGCCAGCCCTGACTGGTTGTATGCACATGTTAACAACATATTGCAAATCCAGTCCAAAATGGGAAGTAAAACTTTTTTCTGTCAAAAGTCACACACTGGATCTGTATGGCCTTCTATTAATTGTACTTTGTTCAAGAGTCATTCACAACAGCTTTAAATACATGACACTGGCTCTTATCTTATCCTTTCTCATTGAGACTATGCTAAAATCAATCTCTCAATCTACAAGGTTTTGGATAGGTATAAGTCAAACACCTTTGACCAGCAGACTGAAGTGCATCTCATCTGTGTTGGCATCAGCAGTGTATTCCCCGCTGTCAGAACGTCTCAATGGGTCAATGGTTAGGAACCGTGTGGCGCCGTCGACCCCCATGTGAAAGCGGTCCCCTACGACCGGCTCCCAGTCCTTGAGCCAGCGAACGGCAGCATTATCCTTAGACACAACTCCCATCAGGGTCACACTCTCTGCCTCATAACCCGTGACCAGGTTCACTTCCTGTTTATTTACAAAGGTGACAGGGGAGTCTGAGAAGGAGGGACAGACATAAAAAGATAGAAAGTCTAATAAAACAACCAAGAAGGTGCAAATGGAAACATTATAATCCAACTTTTATTCCATTAAGAATGTAAACAGTCTTCTTCATCGATCAGCCAGTTACCTAGAATCTTTACCATGGTGATCAATTTGTCATCAATGGCATCACACGTGTATTTTCCAGAGTCTGATGGTTTAACATCGGAGAGGATGAGTTTCCTCAGACTGCCAAAGCTCTCGATGTATGTCCGCTCATCACTAGTCAGCTGTCTGTCATTACAGTACCAGTGAACCAGGGCGTTGGCCCTGGAAACCTCACAGGCCAAGATCAGATCTTCTCCAGCAACCAACTCCTGGTGGTCTGAGTCATTGGAGTTTGCCAGAATGGTCACTGGAGGCTCTGGTAAAGTAGAAAAAGGCCAAGGTTTAGTTTTGGAATGAGTCGGATGTAGATACTGGTTTTTAGAAATGTTTTATGTGTGTTCTATTTTATAAATACATATTTAAAATTAAACGTGACCATTTAAAGCAAAACTAAAAGACAACCTGGCATGAAGTTTAATTTGACTGTTCATTTGACTGATGAGCTATTGATTGCTGACAAGTAGGAGGGTCTACTGACTCAAATTTATGAAATGCTCCAGCATGACGCAACACAAATTGGTCCAAGTGAAGCCTGTGGTAATGTAATAAATAAGTCGATCTGTGCACATCTGTGAGGGCACTATTAAAACAAAAATATATGTACACATTTTGGAAAAACACAGTATATAAGGATCCTCCAAAAAAGACCTAGTCCTTCAAGAGCAAGAATGAGTCGAGGCTCGCCAATCTGCCAACAGATGCATCAGCGAATAATCCAACACTTTAAGAACAACATTCCCCAAAGACATATCGGTAGGATTTTGAGCATTTCAGCTTCTACGGGTGCTAGCATGGCCTGCCTACAGTCCTGAACTGTCTCTGATTGAGAAAACGCATGGCCAATTATGAGCCGGCCCTGTATTTCCATTTCTACGTCGCTTTTCAGTGAGTCCTTGTGTGCAGATTGGACACCTCTGAGTTTAATCATGGAAGGACAGTTGGTAAATATGTAATCCACCCGCGTGAGTGTGCTGACAAAAGGCTTGTGTGTTGAATGAGCAGTGTGATTAGAATGGGACGGCTCTGAGACATGTGGTTCAAGGAAGCATGTGAGAGCACTTCGACCATCCTGCACATGTGGAGGAGTTACCGACAAGGCTGGGTCAGGGGGAGTTGGACATTGGGAAGGAAGAAAAGGAAAATGTTTGTTTTTTATGCTAAATGATTTGAAAAGATGGGAGCCAGTACAAAGATGTTAAGGATAGAAGTCCAGAGTGTTTGATGCCTCAGTTATGGTGGAGAATGAGGAATAGAGTGGAGGGCCGTCTCTGATGTAAAATACAAAAAATATTGGAAACACAAGGATTGTGTTACAAACAATATGATTTTTTCATACCAGTCAAACACTAATTAGAAAACAGTCAAAAAGAATTCAAATATTTACAAATACATCTAACTTAAATACTGCTCGTCTCTGAGTACAGCAGTAGTTTTGATTTGTTACAAGGAGACATGGATTGTCATATAATGGAATAATTTCACACCATTTTGTTCATGCTGGACAAACCCTCTATAGATATAACTGTACATCAGATCTGTGATTTGTGTGATGCTTTACCTTGCACTGTTAAATGGAATGTGATGTTGTCATCTCCGACATCCAAGAAATATTCTCCGGAGTCTTCCAGCTCAGCATTGAGGATCACCAGTGAGCGGAACGTTCCTTCTTCCTCTTCACAGAGCCTCTCGTCCCGATCTAACCGCCGACCATCTTTGTACCACTTAGCAACAGCGTTGGCCCTGGAGAGTTCACATTCCAGCTCAACGTCATCAGAGAGAAGTAACGTGACCTCTGTCTTCACATCTGACCTGTTCATGATCCTCACCGGTGGCTCTGATGGATCATTTTCAAGAGTCCATTTTAATTAAATTAATTTTATGACTTGTAATCAATTAGAAACAGTCCAAATGGAATTCTGTGAAAATGAAATATCAATATTTGTTTTAATGCTTTAATAATCTGCAATTATTCTTACCTGATACATTGACCCGGAAGTCAATGATGTCATCTGAGGAAAGACAGGTGTATTTCCCAGAATCCCCTGGGTTAGGCTTGTGGATGGTAAGGCGACGGATCAGTCCATCCACAGTGACGGTGACGTCGCTGCTCTCCTCCAACTCTCGTCCATCCTTCATCCAGATCACCTCTGCGTTGGACCATGACACCTCAATCTCCAGGACTATGGGCTGTCCAGAGACTCGATCTATTGAGTCAGGCATGTTCTTGGGCCGGGCCAGCTTCACGGGAGGCTCTTAGAGGAAAGATTTTAAAGCATTGTCATTTTCTGTTATTTTCTGGTCAGGATATTGTTTTATGGGACAACAAACAAAAAATAAATACATAATATGGATGATAAGAAACGTAAAATATTACACACTATTGTTAAGGAATTAGAGTATAAAGAGGTACACTATATGTCAAAAAATGTGCAGACCTGCATCACACCCATATGAAGTTGTTGGACATAACATTTCAAAACCCATGGTCACTAAAACGAAGTTGCCCCCTTTGTGGCTATAACAGCAACCCCTCTACTCTGGTTTTCCACAAGATGTTTTGGAGTGTGTTGTGGGAATTTGTGCCCATTAAGCTAAAAGAGCACTGGTGAGGTCAGGCAAAATTTAGCTCAGGTATCGCATGTACCTGTAATAGTGACCAGCCATGTGACAGAGTCGTCCTCTGTGTCACACACATACTCCCCCATGTCCTCCAGTGTGGTAACGGGGATGACCAATGTCCTTCGTGCGTCATGGACCTCCAAAATGACAGAGGCACTCTCCTCCACCTCCAGTCCATCTTTGTACCACCGTACTTGGGCATCAGGGTGGGAGATCTCACAGCTGAGCTCCAGCCTTTCAGAGGCCAAGCTGGTCAGCTCCAGCTCAGACTCAGTGGGGGAGACGATCTTCACTGGAGGCTCTGAGAGAGAATTTTTGGATTTAAAATAAAAAAACGGTATATTACGGTAGTGTCAAAAGGGAAAATGAATTAGCTGTCTTCTGAAAAGATTACATTATTTGGTAGTTGAGCAAAGAGCACAGGTTACAAACCAGGGATAGAACCTCAGATCATCTAACCTGTAATGGTGACCTGAAAGAACACAGAGTCCCCATTTGTGTCGCAGATGTATTCTCCAGAATCTTCTGGTGAGCTGCAGCGGATGGCTAGCCTCCTGTAGGGGCCTTCAGACGTCAGTTGGATGTTTTCCATCTCCAGAACCTTCCGGCCCTCTTTAAACCAGTGCACCTCACCGTTGGAGCGGGACAGCTCACACTGCAGGACCACCTGCTCAGAGACGTGACCCTCAACCACAACATCCTCCTTGGGTTCCACTATCATTACTGGAGGTTCTGTAGATAAGAAGGAAATGTTTCTTCTTTGAATACAGTAAACATCATTCTGGGTACCATCATCTCACATTGGAGTTCTTGTCATAGGCATAGCTACAGTACATCTGTGTCATCATTATCAACATCATTATCACCATTAAAAGCATACGTTTGAGTTATCCAGGAACTACTGCTAACTACTGAGTTACCGAAACAAGCAAACTCTCTATGGAGTTCGATAACTAACAACACGCCTCACAAGGCACCTGACCAATAAAAATCAAGTCTGAAAATAATCTTATTCTCCGCTACCATCAGCGTTACATGTGACTACAGTTCGTGATATCAAGCCTGCAATAGCGACAATGTTCACTCGTAAACTTAAGACAAGTGAAAGGCCAAGGCGCAGCTTTTACACATCACTTAAGATACTGTAGCAAACAAAGATGCAATTCCCAGAGGGAAAGAGCGTGAGGCTGTCTACTTTGAGCTTGGACCTCAACCTACTGTACATGCAGTACCTTTGATGTTGACAGTGAAGGACAGGCCGTTGTCTCCTGATTGACATCTGTAGGTCCCTGCATCTGTGGTGTCAGCACAACGGATAATCAGTCTCCTCATGGTGCCCTCAGCCTGGATAGTGATTTTGTCACTGGCCTGGACCTCTAGTCCATCTTTATACCTTAAAAGAAGGTTAAGACAGACAGGAGATCTTTCAGTCCTCCAGTGCTAGTTGAATCAAAGGTTCTGCATCAATCCTTCAGTAATAGTTGAATCAAAGGTTCTGCATCAATCCTTCAGTAATAGATGAATCAAAGGTTCTGCATCAATCCTTCAGTAATAGTTGAATCAAAGGTTCTGCATCAATCCTTCAGTAATAGATGAATCAAAGGTTCTGCATCAATCCTTCAGTAATAGATGAATCAAAGGTTCTGCATCAATCCTTCAGTAATAGTTGAATCAAAGGTTCTGCATCAATCCTTCAGTAATAGTTTAATCAAAGGTTCAGCATTAACTATTGCTGCTACTCTTTATTAATTATTCTGTGGCTTAATCAACATATTCTACACATAAACTATCTTGTTCTTGTCACAACCCCCAATGGGACTAATGCAGGGGGTTACACATAAAACTGACATTTATGGGTGTTGTGTTGGTTTGAAAATTATGTTTACTGTATTACAATGAATGCATTCTGATATGTAAAGTACATTTACTAGTGTTGTGTTGGTTTGAAAGTTATGTTTACTGTATTAGAATGAATGCATTCTGATATGTACAGTACTTTTTGGGTTTGGCGCACCACGTTCTGGACAGGTATATAGCCGGCACTTGATTACTCTTTACGCATGATTGGGGTTCTGGGTAAATACCCACACCGGTCTGTAATGAGTAATCAAGGTGGCTATATATATAACTTTCATATATTTTAGATTCATTGCACACCAACTGAAATATTTCAGGTCATTTATTGTTTTAATACTGATGATTTTGGAATTCAGCTCATGAAAACCCAAAATTCCTATCTCAAAGAATTAGCATATTTCATCTGACCAATAAAAGAAGTGTTTGTAATACAAAAAAAAAAGAAAAAGTCAACCTTCAAATAATTATGTTCAGTTATGCACTCAATACTTGGTCGGGAATCCTTTTGCAGAAATGACTGCTTCAATGCGGCGTGGCATGGAGGCAATCAGC
>JACXGM010002983.1:0-43980 GCA_016801145.1 Umbra pygmaea | reverse complement strand
TAATTGACCTATATTATTTTCACATGTATAAATAGTGAATTTAATGTGTTGAAGCAATACAGAATATGCTAGTGTGTTTTCTTTTATGTATTTGAATTTGGGAAAAAGTGGCTGGTAAAAAATCAAAGTGGCTGGTAAAATTTTGACATCCACCAGCCACAGTGGCTGGTGGACAAAAAAGTTAATTTCCCACCCTGAACACAAGTGATGCACAGTTTCTAGGAAAATCCCTCTAGTAGGTTGGACCTAGGAAGAAACCTAGAGAAAGGCCAAATTCAAGGGGGTGGTCAGTTCTTTTCTGCCTGTTCCGGGTGGGGGATCTGAAGGTACAGAGCCCATTGAATTAAGGAGCTCATATTATGCTTATTTTCAGGTTCATAATTGTATTTAGGGGTTGTACCAAAATAGGTTTACATGGTTTAATTTTCAAAAAACATGTTTTTTTGTTTTCCTGCACATTGCTGCAGCTCCTCTTTTCACCCTGTGTAATTATTGTAACGTTAGCTCACGAGATTACATTTGAGTGCGACCGTAACAGCAGCTGGTATAAGTTAGTCATAAATACACATCTACACAATATTTCACATCTTGAAATACACAACCCATCACCATATTTAAAAAAAAAAATATGTTAAAAATGAGCAAAGCCATTTCACACCGGGTATAACATTAGCTTTATAACTTCTGTTATTAGATGACGCACGTTCCTTGCGGAAGTAAAGGCTTGACTACAATCAAGCGGTTTGGAGCAGTTTGTGAACAGTGTTTTCTGTTGGAGATAGAAACTCCTTTTTGGAAAAAAATTGACAAGTCTATAAATAATATTGTGCTTGTTGACTAATCAAAGCAATGTATTCTTTACCTTGAGTTTGTAGCAATAATACCAATATTTATCCCGAACATAGCAGGCAAATTAGTAATGTGAGCAGTTCCCAGCTACCCATCAATCATATCTTGATATCTTGAGCTGCTTGTAGGCTTGAAAAGAATTGTAATATGTCTGATCTGTTACCACCCTCGTGACTTTTGTTAACTTTCCAACATGCAAGTCTCATGTCAGATGTTCTCCGGATCATAGATACTATATTGTCTTTTGTTTCTTTCTTTGTTTGTCTAGGTTTCTCACAGTTAAGACATCCAAACATGGTATTGTGATCATACCCATTTTTCTGGGCCCAAATTAAAGGAGAATTCTGGGCAATTTCAAAATGTAGCTCTGTTGTTTGGATGTCTGGAGTGCTGTCAGTAGCGAGAATAACTCAATCTGTATTGCCAAAACTGTGTTATCCCCCTGCTCCGGTTTACACGTTTTAAAACGTGCTTTTAGCCTCTAAACATGTTCAAAATGTCATTTCTAGTGCATACAGCCATGTGCAGTGATTCCTTATAGTGAACACAGCAAATCTAACAAATCAGCCGGTGTACATACCTGTGTTTATTTACCGTTTTCTAGTGAAGTCCATACTAGTCGATTGTCGAACTCATAAAATCCAATATTCCAAAACATATTTTTCCACAATAAAACAATTTGCCGTGGTTATGTCCATAGATTACTGTATGTAGCAACATGATTGGCTGTAACCTGACACTACTTCACAGCTCCCAAGAGTTCAAGAGTTATCGTGCATGGGCGTAGGTAACTAAGCAACGGTGTAGACTGTCTGTGAGCTAAAAAAGGAGTGGTTTCAGGATACCTGGCCGAATAGTTGCTACTAGTCATTGTATGGACATAACCACAGCAAATTGTTTTATTTGTGGAAAAATGTGTTTTTGAATATATAGCATGGTTTTGGCAATACAGATTGAGTTATTCTCGCTACTGACAGCACTCCAGACATCCAAACAGAGCTAAGTTTTGAAATTGCCTGGAATTCTCCTTTTAATCTTAATGTAGACAACGCAGATCCAGTTTTGTGGACTAAATAAAAAATGATTATTACAATTATACATTTCCCAAATTTATGTTTTTTTGTCCAGACTAGGGATGAAAAATTCCAGCAATCATTGAAATGACACATTTTTCCATAAATCCTGATTCTAGAATCCCTTACTCTGGGATTTCTAAAACAACATTACAAAATTTTACATGTTATCATCATTTAGCAATGCTAATACAGAAATAAGCTTAGTTTGTTTTATAATCACAGATTGCCAATACATTTACATTAGTTTAGTTTTTTTTGGGATTTGAACAGGCTTTTGTTGTGGCTTTATAAATCAGTTGAGAGACTCAGGCTGCTTTTGACTGAATGATTAATGGCTGCTTTGCTTAATCCTTGTAAATAATATCAGTATAACTATATTCTGGTATCTAATAGTTAACATCTTAGTGACATATAGGGATGGGGATCGTTCATTTTTATTGATATTGATACCATTATCGATACTGCTTAACGATCTGAGTCTTTATCGATACTTTTCTATTATTTGGTGGAAAGACAAGACAACAAATTCTTAATATTAACAGAACTATTATTGCTTTTATTGCAAAAACTGTGAGTCTGTGACTATTTGATTTGATGGTTATCAAAACAACTAAGTGCCCAAAGTTTATTTAGGATCACACAACAATGTTAGGCTAATTACATGGGAGTTAACGAAGGACCAATAGGTTTGTACCCAACTCGTGGTCGGGGCATGGTCAAATAAAAATGTGCCTCCCTGTGTGTATCTATCAGAGCTCTATTTCCTTCTCATAGACAAATAGGCCTGAATAAGTGCATATTGTGCATACTTAGATTGTAACAACACATGCATACATGACCATACAGTGCAATTCTTTCAGATTGTACTACCTTAAGTCCAAGTCTCTCCTTTCTATGGGGCACTGCACACACTGTCACTGAGTTCCCAGGTCCAACAGCACACAATGAAACCAACATTATGTCCCGTCTGATAATACCTAATTGCTTCTAATGTAACATCAATATGCTTTGACAGAGCCAACAATTGTTAACTATAGTACAATTCATCAAATAGCATCAGGTTGCTGTCTGTGATTATTTGCTCTTTAGATTAGAAGGTTATTCACATCTTCTTACCTTCTGGTGCTGTTGTCTCCTATTTGTTTAGTCCATAAGAGAGTAGCGCCTGGGCCTTAACTGATCAAAGTCTGTCACCAGATCATCATGTTTAAGGTTTTTACCAATGTACACACACACAGCCGTAAGCATGAGGTGGAATAATCTGTCATCACTTGTTGTTTTGTGATTGTTTTGTTGTTCTGCAGCTGTATGCTCTGTTGCTCACTAGCTAGACTGAGGACAGGACACTGGCACTTGCTCACGAGCCACTTGACTGCGTTGTAGATATAAGTTGTGTGAAAACCCCTTCAATTCGATGCTTGTTTAATGCAAAGTTCTTAGACTTAGATTTGTCTTCCTGCCCCAAATGGTGTTTAGATTTCACTACGTAATACGTAACTGCAACCTACCATTACAAACACAGAACAACACTCAAAACGTGCAACAAACATGCTATGTACTGTACATTATATACATACAGTGTGCGATTTGGTAAAAACAAAGGGCGTAGGTAAAAAATCTATTGCTATTTGGTTTTCCGTTTTCGTTATCATCTCTTGTTCAATGCGCGTATAATGCAAACTTGTTAGACTCAGATTTGTCTTTCCGCCCCGAATTATGTTTAAGTTTCGACTAACAATATCAAGGAGCAACACTGTTCATGCAACGCTGGGTAGGTCTCTATTCACTTCTATAATCGTTATTACAAAGCAAACAGACTACGTGAGTATTTGTATTTATTAGCAGTGTGTGCTAGCGTATCAACAACTGGTATGCTAGGTAACGTTAACGTTAGCTGACACTTGTCAGGGTTTGACTTCGGTTTTGGGAAGGAAAAAAACGCACACCCCCCTTCAATCTCTCTGGGAAACACGTATCTGTGTTAGACATGCCCCAGGCACAACGTTTAACCATATTTTTTTATAAAAGTACGACGGTAATAGCCTGCCGAGACCAAAAATATGAGAGGCCTGTGTTAAAGTCAATGGAGCGCTGTGAAAAAGTGTCGGACCTCTGTGGGAGCTCGTTCTTGGCTGTACTGTGATTGGTCAATCTACATTCTAGGGTGTGGCTTAGCCAAAGGCGAATTGACACACTTGTTCACTAGTCTCGATTAGAGGTCGACCGATTATGATTTTTCAAGGCCGATACCGATAACGATTATTGGAAGACCAAAAAAGCCGATACCGATTAATCAACCGAGTATTATTATTTTTTGTGGAGAAGTAATGACATTTCAAAAATACTTTTAATATAGGCTAATTCCTAATATAATACACAAAATAGTTTCAAATCTCAAATAAATATATCAAATTATATAAATTTGTTTAAACAAAATGCAAAACAAATGGCAAAACACATAGTAGGCATAGTACGATTTGTATTTGATACAACTTTGCCTATTAAATCTGTTTTGTAAAACAAACCCTTGGCTTTTGCCTTTTTAATCTGTGCATTTTGATGGTTGTCCTTTTATTAACCAATCATATTTGGTGGTGCACAACGGGAGTACAGATATGACATAATTTCCAGAAGCACTTGATACATATATCTGGTTTCAAAATCAATACACAAATATGACAAAGAATATAAATATAACAAAAGCATTAACTGAGAAAAATGGGATTTTGTCTTTAACTACAGAATTATTCTCTTGTGCAATGAGTTGGAATAGCCAAATGTTCTTCTCTCTTTTCGCCACCATCTGAATCAACATCAGAAATAGGCTACTTTGAAAACGGCGTTTGACAACACTAGCGACGTATATTCCCTGCTAACATGAATGCCTTTTGATTAAATGTGGAAGTAAAAAAACTGTCATCTGTGTATCGTTTTGAATAGGCATCGTATTTTGACACGTTTTATGTGCGCAACAGTGTGCAACAATGACTGTGCATTGTTGAATGGACATATTAAATCAGCACTCGTTTGGTACCAGTACCTGATTTTGATCTACTGTTGGCTGATCTGATGATTAATTATAAATCCCCCTTATTCAACATATGCAACGCAATATAGCTAGTTAACCCTTGTGCAGCAGTTTTTTCTAAAAACAGGTCGTTTTTCCCTAAAAGCCTTGAGGAAAACAGAACGGATAGAAGTTTTGGCTTATAAAAAATGGGTTGTCGGAATGAAAGCAATGAACCCACTATTGTAGACTAATATTAACCATGTGAAGCTAACAAGTGATTATATGCGACTGATTTTAATTTATCCCCTTTCATGCTAGCTACAAACTTACCAAGTCTAACGTTAGCTGCGAGTGTAATGTTAACTAGCGTCACATGCTGTGATGTTTCTGTTATTCTAACATTTGTTTTCGGGGCATCAGAGAGCAACGCAGGCATATCAGTGGCGCCGAAATGAGGCACAGAAATCCGCGTTGCTATTCGGTCCGGTAGATACGGGTAGTTAAAGCACAGGTGACATATTAGCAGCGGGTCTACTCTGTACCAACCATAGACTGTTTCCAACCCTAGCAACGACGCTAGCAAAGCAAAGCCAGTCCTTCACTAGCCTATGGTGCGGTGGTCTCTTTTAACTTCTTTCTCTGCATTGAGTTGACAACCCTCTCAAATATAGACAAACAAACTGAACAAATAATAAAAGTCTCAGGTCCACTGTCTGTGATTGCAAAATTCTAGCTTAATTATTGTGACATGACAGCTATCAATATCCAAAGTAGCCGAAAGTCATGTCGCCAATTCATTTTTTTTCTCGAAGTTGGCAGTAACATGTCATACGTTTTTTCATTAAATAGGATTTATGAGAATTTAATCCTTACTGTTTTCTCAGATGAACAGCTCCTTCCTTAGTCACTGCATAAGGTCTGCTCACTCTGGTAATTGACTCTAGGAGCAGCGTGCATCGTACACGTGTTCCACAATAACAACACCAGGGCCTGACGACCAGGCTGCCCGCAAGATGCGCCTGCTTATTAATCGGCTTGATATTGGCCGATGCCGATTATGTAAAAAATGTCAAAAGATGGGTCGATGAATCTGCGCACCGATAAATCGGTCGACCCCTAGTCTCGATAGCAGTATCAATAAGCTCAGACCTTTTGATTTTCGGGTTTTGAGAGATTTGGAACCGGGTCCGTAATAGAACCGGTTTCGAGACCCATCCCTAGTGACATAGTCTAGGCATCAAACACAATCCCTTCAGCAATGCAACAGACAACCGGAAACCATTGAGGTATATTCCAATAATACCAGTTGCCAAGGGATCTCATTGTTGCCATGACAACCTCACACCAGCAGGAAGGAGAGGTTTTATTTTGGGTTACAGTGTTCGAGGAGACAAATTTGATGTGAACAATAAAAACTAATTGTTTTCTATTTTTTTGAGTCTGCAAATTTGGATGTAAAAGTGATTTTGGTTTTGTTTCATTTACAGATCTACCCTGAGGTCCAATGTGGTAATCGTCCCTGAACAGATACACCGGCCAATCCTAAAGTCAGTCAACCATTCAGCCGTGGATGATTTGGATTGCAGTGCCATATATTATCAGCCCCATCCCTGTTATCTGCCTTCCCTGGGTACCTTAGACAGGCCCCCAACACCCCTTCCCTCCCTGGTTCCATTTTCTCAATTGGTTACCATATATAGACTTCACTTTCTCATTACTCCCCATTCTCTGTTTGGACTCACTGGATGCTATTAAGATGTATGCCCTCGTTACCTTCCCTCTCTCTGCTGGGCTGTAAAATAAATCCTTAATGTTTTTATTAGGTTCGTATTTTTACACCCCAGACCTGGTACCGTAGATATTTTCACCCTAGTCCGGCAGCTAGGCTGCTCCCCTAAATCCTGATGAATGAAGACCCCTTTTGGGAAGAGTGCCCCGGGCCAGAGATCCAGAGCTGATGCAGGTTAGTCTATCTTTAATTTGCGTCTTTATTGATGTGCTTTTCCCAAATGGCACTTTATTCCATTAATTTCTTACTTTATCCTACTTAGGTCTGTTGCTCCTTTAGGTATGGAGCTAAAAGAGTCTGAATAAAGATAAATGCACACACTACATTCACATATGCACACGCAGGATTCATACATGCACACGCATGATTCATACATACATGCACACACATGATTCATAAATACACAAATGGGCAAAAAATTCACAAAATTTAAAAAGCACAGAACATTTACAATGCACACAAAATTCACAAATGCACACAAAATGTACAAATGCACACAAAATGTACAAATGCACACAAAATGTACAAATGCACACAAAATGTACAAATGCACACAAAATGTACAAATGCACACAAGATTCAGAAATGCACACAAGATTCAGAAATGCACAGGACACGATTCAGAAATGTATTTTAGATGCACACACAAATATATCTTGATTTACAAACTGCTTGCAGTCTATGAACGTCACTGAATATGTGTGTGAATTTTGAGACTCCCTTGATGTGGGTTACTTTTCATTAGAAATTTTAATATTAAAGTTGATTCACTAAAGACTAATAAAAATGTGTTGCTGCAACATAGAATTGCATAGTCATATATTTTAAATTCACTTGTTAACTATACGTTTTGGAATAGGGTAGTGGTAGGCTCGCTGCCTTACGGTCGGGAAGGTCATCGGTTCGAATCCTGTCGTGTGCATTCTCTTTTTTTAAATAATAATTATAGACATTGACATTGTATAGACATAAGACATATTATTTAATTTACCTTTACAGAGAGAAATCAACTGAAACCCATGTCTCTTTTATAGCTTGTTTGAACATTTACATTTAACATTTACAAACGCTTATATTTTTTATGTAACACTACTTACAGTAATAATTCAAACATAAATATAACATAGAAATTATACACCGATCATCCATAACATTATCACCACCTTTCTAATATTGTGTAGGTCCCTCTTCAGCCGCAAAAACAGCAGCCCCATATGCAACAAACAAGCTGTAAAAGAGACATGTGTTTCAGTTGATTTCTCTCTGTAAAGGTAAATAAAATAATGTTTTATGTCTATACATCAATGTCTATAAATAATATTAAAAAAAAGAACGCACACGACAGAATTCGAACCAATGACCTACCGACCGTAAGGCAGCGACCCTACCACTACCCTATTCCAAATGTATTGTTAACAAGTGAATTTAAAATATATGACTCTGCAATTCTATGTTGCAGCAACACATTTTTATTAGTTTTTAGTGAATCAACTTAAATATAAAAATTTCTAATGAAATGTAATGTCTTTCATTGCTGAAATTTGAGCAGAAAATGCTTGGCAGAGGCAGAAAAAAAAGTTGTCCTTCCATCGGTAATGTTAATCTAAGTTAAACACTCCCGGCTCCCGGCGCTGTGTGAACTCGTTCATGTGATTGGCTTATAAGTAAACAATCCCCCACGTAGGGTGCGTTCTTGTGATTGGCTAAAACAAGGGAGATATCTGATTGGTTGCAGATCATTCCCTGTTTAAAAAAACACATTTGTGTGTCGAGCCACGTCAGGGGAGTCTCAAAATTCACACACAAATGCAGTGACGTTCACAGACCGCAAGCAGTTTGTAAATCAAGATATATTTGTGTGTGTGCATCAGAAATACATTTCTGAATCGTACCCTGTACATTTCTGAATTTTGTGTGCATTTGTAAATTTTGTGTGCATTTGTAAATTTTGTGTGCATTTGTAAATTTTGTGTGCATTTGTAAATATTGTGTGCATTTGTGAATCTTCTGTGCTTTTTAAATTTTGTGTGTGCATTTGTGAATTTTTTGCGCATTTGTGTATCCTGTGTGTGTATTCGTGTATCCTGCGTGTGTATTCATGAATCATGCGTGTGTATTCATGAATCATGCGTGTGCATGTATGAATCATGCGTGTGCATGTATGAATCATGCGTGTGCATGTATGAATCATGCGTGTGCATGTATGAATCATGCGTGTGCATGTATGAATCATGCGTGTGCATGTATGAATCATGCGTGTGCATGTATGAATCATGCGTGTGCATGTATGAATGTAGTGTGTGGATTTATCTTTATTGAGACTCTTTTAGCTCCATATTTAGGAACATATCCAATTTAATTTCTGTCTCAACCTATCCTTTAGAACAAACCTGGGCCCGGTTCCCCAAAACGTTCTTATCACTAAGTAGTTCTTAACCTATTCCTTAACCTCTTAAACTCATGGCACGGTTCCCGACACGTTCGTACGCTAAGTATATCTTCGGTAAGTCACACTTTCGTAATCTTGGTCTTGACCATTCGTAAGCTCTCTCTTAGCATTGTTTGAGCTCAAGTCGCTAGTCGACGCCACTGTGCAGCAGTCTTTAGAAATCAGTGCAGCGCAGTACAAGTCAAACTATGGTATGTTGACAATGTTTTGGCTCAACAATGATTTTATGGACTTTTTAAGACTAATAATAAAATATGTTCGCAATGGATACAGGCCTATTTATGAAATTGACTTTATTTGGTATCAGAACTAATATGTGGTAATTAGCCAAGGCTATATCGTAATGTCATTTAAATTGTAATGTCAGCGTTTAAATTGGCAATCACTTTTGATAATTAAAGTCTGGCCAACAATTTGGCTCTAAATGGCTAAGATCTATAAATGGGTAAGCATGGTGGTGTCCAGTAAGCGACCAACTATGGCAGCGATCCAACGTGTCCTTGTATTGAATCAAAGACGGCGCTGGCCGCGGAGCCGTTTAGTCCATGTCAATTGTTTTATTCGGCAAAACTTAAGCCCTTTTGAGATTTTTCCTGACGTCCTGCCAGGACCTCGGTGTGCCTGATCCAGAGGCAGCCTTGCTATGTCGCTCCATAGCTCTTTTTTGTTGGTGTTGCACAAGTTATTCCGAAAGTTGGAAAACAGTGTCACCTTGTGCAAGCTCACCTCGTCCAGCAAAACTTCAAGGTTCTCTGACGAGAAGCTTGGTGCCCTTTTTTTTACGTTGCTTCCCCACCATATTCTCTATTAAACTCTCTCTCTTTTTATTGTAGATAGGTTGCTTTTTATTGTAAACATTAACCAATGGCAATCAAAACCACATTAAACAGAAGTAACTGAAGCTGCTTGCCAATCAATTCTGATTGTAAAGTACCTTCCCATTGATATAAAAGTGTATTACATGATTTTTAAAAGTCGTTAAACCCACGTCTACCAGTCACAACATATCGTATGAACACATTACTGACAATTTGATAATTTAATTAATAAGTCTATATTACTGATGAACTATGCTAAAATAAATGTTCCTGGAATAATTTGAGGAATGTTTCTTTTACATAGAACGTGTTGTCTTCCTTAACACATAATGCACCTTTTCGTGAAGTGAAAAATCGATTCCTGAGCAATCGATGACAACAAATTCAGCACCTTCCCTTGGGACAGCGCCTTTGTAACGTTGAACTTAAGAGGCAGCGCGTTAAGAAGCTTCCTAAGGGAGACTTCGGGGAACACACTTAGGAACATAAACAACTTCGGTAAGATATATCTTTTTAAGTCTTCTTAGCGCGCTAAGTATGAACGTTATCGGGGAACCGGGCCCTGGTTCTTCAGGGCAAGGGAAGACAGCTTTTTCAGTTACCTTTAATTATTACATTTATTTTGTAAATGTTTACATTACATAGTCAGTGTAATGTGAATGCACAGTAAGACTAATGTCAGTTATTTTATCATTATGAGTGGTAGAACAGTGCTTTTGCATTGAAAAATGCATGCACATAAATACTGCATTTACGGTAAGTAATAAAACAGGACTTTTAATACCCTACAGCCTGTTGAAGTAAAACATTTCTTTCATGTGGATTACAAATAACTTGCTCATACATTGTATTAAGCACTGTCAATGTATTGTTCACTATTCAGGTAGCCACGTCTACCATACACTCAATGTTATAAGCCAGCAAGATTAAACATCAGGCGGACGAGCAATATCGATCATTGTAGAAGCCTGAGCTGTACTGAAAAAAGTAAATGAAGTTAGGTTTAGAAAACTGTACAGATAACCTAGCTTTAACTGCACTTCACCCTTAAGGTGATTCTCAGGTGCTCTGGATTTTTCTTTCCTTATATGTTCCAAGATAAATCTTGCCTGGGTAAAAAAACCTGAAAGACATCTGGACTCTGATTCAACGTAAAGCGCAACAGGCCTAAAGAGAATAGAGTGCCATTTCAGATGCATGTACACTTGATAATTTAGTTGATGGTGCATGTTATCAGGTTAATGTAGCCTACTGATAAGAGTAGTGTAGTACTGAACAGATTTCAAAACATTTGATGTTTTCATGTTTTGTTTGTTTGTTTGTGTGTTTGTTTGTTTGTTTGTATTTAATCAAAGGACATGCAGGTGTTTCTGCAAATCTGAAGAAAAAGAACTCCCACAAGTAAGGCAGGAACCTATTTATGCACTCGACTGTTCATACTTTAGCTGCAATTTTGCTGATTATATTAAACCACGTGCTGATTATATAAAACTAGCTATTACCAAAGTGGAGTAACCGCATTAATGTTAGTGCGTACACGAAAAACTTGACGTTCAACGTATATTTCAATATTCAAACAGGCCTATACATTTATGTGATTTTTTTCTAGTCTGACTAGCCCACTCTCACTGGTGAAAAAAATCACTAACTAGTGTCTGTATATATTATCAAAAAATCCTACATTGGTACTTATGAAGAGAATTAAGAATCCGCCTATGCAAAAAAAAGTGGGATTAATCAAACGATCCTTTGACTGTTTTATGCACACCGGTATAGGAAATCCCAATTGATAAATACCACTTGTTCTTAGTCTCAGTGCTGGTGCACAGTCTCTACGATTTGCCTATCAACACACCCCTAATTACCTGCGTGAAACATATATGCTTCAGTGAGGTTCATTATTAAATGTACAACACAATTCAAATTTCCGAGTTTAACAGGTGCCATGTAGTGTAAAATTATGTGTGCATGATGGTTACTCGCTTCAACAGTAAAAAGTGAAACTCAGCTAAAGATATGTGTATTTCATTGAGAAATATGCTGTTCAAACAAATATTTTCAACAAACAGTAATAGGCATTTAATCAGTAATAGCATCATAATTTAGCCTAAATAAATGCCATGATATTTGTCCTGCTGAATAAATTGTATTCCAACCTAATGCAAACATATTTAGAAGCATATTTTCCGCTTATTATCACCCGTAAATTGAGTGGAATGCTGTTTGATTCATTTAGCCTACTGTACTGTTCTTCGGGTGGGCTTTTATTTCAATCTAAGTGCCATCTAGTCTTCATCTGACTGTTTTTAGGAAGGCATGTACCATATTTCCTCAAAGACTGGGGCCTTTATTTACCTCTACTGCAGGAGGCAACCGGCTTTTATTTGAAGCAGGCTTTTGTTATAGGCAGGCATTTATGATTCCCTCTGTTTGGTAAGTATAAATGGTTATATTTTAATGTCAATCCTTGTTCCAGTTTGCCTTTTATTGCTGCATTAGGTTGTTAAAGCAATCTCAACACTTCTTGTAACTGTTCCAATACATAGTTGAAAAAAGTTGTGGAAGATTCAATCACTTGCACTGAATGGGAGCCATGCTATTTCCAATGTAGTTACTGCCATCTACATGTACGTTAATACAAACAACACCAAGCTGAGTAAAACACACAGCCGCATTGACTGAAATACCAGTAGGACAATTATGCTTAGCGATACTATTTCCTCCTCCCGCGAGCTGCCATTGCGTAAATGATCCATCCAACCCAAGTTTCGACTACCCTGAGTTAGCGTTTCAACCTGGTAGTGAGTAGCGTCACTTGTGCTAAATTAGGTTTGGAACAAAAACCTACAGAATGGCAGCTCGCAGGAGCAGTGAGTGAAACAATCAAATAATTAAAATATAAACATAAGTCTAAAATCACAATGAACACTTAACTAATTGTTAAGTGTTCAATGTGATTTTAGACTCATGTTTATATTTTAATTATTTGATTGTTTTCCAATGGTTGTGTTGACATTCCTGCCTTTATAACTGAGGGGATTATAATCAGTGGAAGGTTACATTTAAAATAAAAATGTTTAAATTTAATATTTCTTTCCTGCTCCTTATTCTAAATAGGTCATAAAACAGATCAATAATAATCAATATCGACCGATACGAAACAATTATATTGTGATATAGTTTTCTGTTAAAATAAGGTGCAAAATTAGAATACTTAAGAAATGCTTAATAAAGTGTAATAAAATAGTGCAAAGTGTTAGGTATACACAGAGAAACCTAAGAAGGTGGGGAAAACAAGTTTGTGATATTACCAGTCTTTGTGGGGACGACGGTTTTGCATAATTTGCAGACAACATTGGTCTGACTACGGTCAGACTTTTAAAAACCAAAAAATACTAGCGAGCTGACTTTTCCAGTTTTATCAACAATTTCCTCGCTCGCTGCGGCACTAATTTTCCACTTATGAGTTTTAGTTACTGAAGAATCCAACACGACTCATGAGACAATATTGCGCAACCAAATTTGATACTGTTAAATGATTGGCTGTTAGCGTGTCACTCGCTACGTTGCTAGGTCACCAGAGAGTGAGTGACTTTATGCAACCAAAATTGCTTTGCAACCGCTGGTTTCTTCTGACGAAGCAAAGAAAATTATCGATCGTTTTATCGAACACATTTTTTATTGATATTGATTACGTGTCTATTGCGAGACCTATCGTTATCGTTTTATCGCCCAGCCCTACTTTAGCGTTACATATGGTAATTGTCCAGTTTGTAGTTTGATTTGCCTACTGAAGGTTTTTTTCTCAAGTACTCAATAAAAACAAACAATGATAGTTTATTTGGTTGGATGCCAATTAGCCTATTTGATATTTGACATTATGTTGATATTTATCCAGACACTAGTTGGTGATTATTTTCACCAGTGAGACTAGACTATTCAGACATGAAAACATCACTTTAATAACATAGTCACGTTTGAATATTAAAATACATGTTGAACCAAAATTTATTTTGTATCCCCCTTTTGGAATACCTGGTCTATAACAACAAAACAGAACACAAATAATGACTAGTTATCTTGTGTACAATTAACATTCTATATTGTGCGCCTCCAAATATAGTAGCAGAGGGGGTGCGCCATTTGTAAAGACGTGCATATCACACACGGTATATTTGCTAAAATATGGTATTACTATTATTATTGTTATTATTATTTTTTTTTTTTTTTCTATATTCCAAATATAGTCCCGTGAAATTAACAACTCATTGAGTTTCTCCTAATACAAAAGGCAGCAAATATGGAAGTTAATTTGCGCTCTATAAATAGGCTATATGCAGTGTGTGTTTCTCTACTGAACTCGGCCAGAATGCACTCCATCACGTTGTTCAAACATTGTAATGCACTTGATAGCTGGTAACTAATAGCTATAAACAATGGTATTTACTCCCTTCTAAATTTTCCAATTAGACAACGCTTGTTTGTCTCTGTTGAATCATTTATCCATATGCATATACCGTAACTAGGTGTAGGCTACCATGTTCCTTCACCTTAAGTAATTCTCTGACAGTCTCACTAATCAGTCAGCTCTCTCACTCAGGGAGAGCAGGGTTGAACTAGCGGGACTGCTGCTGAATGTTAGTCCACACCTTTTGTCCAAATGATTGCGGTTGATACAACTTTGTAAAATAACGTTTATAAATCTATGTTTGTCGTTGTCTACTTTTAGTTTTTATTTTGGATAGAAAGATGCTTCTGTAAGAAGAAGAAATAATGTGTTATTAACATGACAAACAACTATGCACATTTTGTGAAATAGCGTTCTGCCTGAAATAATAATTACTTTGATCATATGGAAAGTAAATTAAGCCCTTTAGGTTTGGGTGCGGACTTCTGAATGCAACTTTTGTCCAAATAGTTGTTAAGCTGCTGGTGGGTGAAAAAGTAGTTGCTTATGCAGGTACGCAACATTGCAGACGGTACTTTATTCACAATTCAACATACACAGTCTTTATCACTCTCATGTTGACAGATTTTAGGGAAGAAAGAAGTTCTGAAAAAACACTTGGCTGTGATGTATTGCCATATTTTATACATTTAATCATATATAAATGCATTAAATGCTGTAAAGCATGCTATATAATGGATCCAGCTGAGTTTAAATCTACCGTATTAATCCCTAGTCCAGCAAAAGGCTTTTAACCTCTTTCATTTGCTAATTTGATGTTCTTGCACCCCCCCCAACCTGGTTCCCCTTCATGGCTTTGTGATACGTTGTACAGAAAACACAAGAACAACATGGGCCCCACCAAGGTGGTGGTGTCTGAACCCAGACGAAACATTGTGGGCTGTCGAATCCAGCACATCTGGAAGGAGGGTAGTTCCACATCTCAGTCACAGTGGAAAGGCACGGTGCTCGACCAGGTGCCCGTCAACCCCTCGCTTTATCTCATCAAGTACGACGGCTTTGACTGCGTCTACGGCTTGGAGCTGCATAAAGATGAGCGTGTACAAGGCCTCGAGGTGCTTCCTGAACGTCAAGGTATGTCCTCTCCCTGTGTAAATACAGTATCAACATTGTCACACAAATTGATTTATTTACTGCAAGATTAAGGGCTAAATAAACTTCCACATACTCGCTTGTTTTTACTTTCTGTTAATGAGGTGCTCCATTCTAGTGTTTAAAAATAATTATATCAGTGCTGACATCATGAGAAATATAATTTCAACTTCCAGAAATGAGGCAAATAATATACCCTATATGTGAACTTGTACAATTTATTTGAACTTTTCAGACCATGTATAAACCATATGGATGATCCATATCATTCATACACCTGGGCAATTTTGTAATGGCCAGTATCTCCCAGCTTAGCTGACAGACTGTATATCATTTAAGGTTGCCATAGACCTTTTGGCCTTCCTGTCTAGTGCCCTAATTTCTCATATACTCAATTTCTGTTGATGGTTTGTTATAGAATCATTTTTATAGATGTACCATCGTCTTTCAATTTCTTAATTCAGAACTTGACTGTTCTCCAGGGGATTTTCAGTGCTTAGTTCCTTTGTCTTTATCTTGTACATGTACAATTTCTAAAAACATGGCATCTTAATTGCAAAAAAAGTGGGCTTGATTCAACCATTTGTGACTTCAAATGACAATTGCCAACAGCATTTTGCCAATGGAACAAGATTTTTAAGACATGATTTTTTGAAGCAGTATCCTCGAGTGGAAGCTGATTCCACCATTTAGGAACTAGGACAGAGAAGGGTTTTGAGTACTTGGATAAGAAGCTGACTTCCCAGAGGCATGGGATGGTCAGGAGCCTAGAGATGGCAGAACGACAATCCGATGTAGGGATTGAGCATTGCCTGAAGGTAGGGAGTAGTAGCTACTTTTGTTGCTCCATAGGCCAGCACCTTGGCCTTTTAGCAGATATGCAGTGGAGTTTGCATAGATGTGGGGTACTGTGGGAGAACTTGGGAAGTTTGAAATCTAGGTGGGCTGCTTCATTCTGAATAAGTTGTAGCGGTATGGTTGCACACGCCAGGAGTCCTACCAAGAGTGATTTGCAGTAATCCAGACGTGAGATGACGAGTGCCTGGATGACTACCTGTGCTGCTTCCTGGGTGAGGTAAGGTCATACTCTGAGAATGTTATAGAGCATGAACCTGCAGGAACCAGTCACAGCCAGTCACAGCCTTACCATGTCACCTGGTAGTAGAGTAGGTCATGTAGGATGCAATCCAAGAATGCAGAGCCAGAGATGCTGAGATCCTAGAGAGTAGGAAGTAGGATGTGATTGTCAAGTGTCAAAGGCTGCAGGTTCTAGAAGAATGAGAATTGAGGAGAGCGAGTTAGCTTGGGACTTAAGAAGAACTTCTAATACATGGAGTAGATTAGCCTCAGTCGAGTGGCTTGTCTTGAAGCCTGACTGGTTGGAAGTCGAGGAGATAATTCTGAGAGAACTGGGAAGTTGTTTAGAGACTGCATGCTCAATTGTCTTGGATTTAAAAGACAGGAGGGATACCGTCGTGTAGTTTCTGACATCGGAGGGGTCAAGTGTTGGTTTCTTTTGGAGGGGAGCAACTCTTGCTATCTTAATCTGCAGGGACACAGTGGTCAGGGATGAGTTGATGAGATTGGTGAGGAATGGGAGGAGTTCTCCAGAGATTGTCTGCAAGAGGGAGGAGGTCATTGGGTCAAGCAGGCATGTGGTTGGGTGGCTGGATCTGACTAGCTGCGGGATGTCATCTGGTGACATGCACTAATGTCAACCATCATCTCAAAATGGTTGACAAAGTCATCAGGAGAGAGTTAAGGTGGAGAGATAAGAGAAGGTGGAAAAGAGTTTCCTGGAGTTGGAGGATGTAGTTTGAAGTTTGAGTGAAAGAAAGTGGCTTTAGCAGCAGACAGAGAGGAAGAGAATGTAGCAAGGAGGGATTGGGGGGAAAACATTTGTTTTCCGCTCAGCAGCACGGAGACCACTTCTGTAAGCTCGTAGTGTTTCATTTATCCACAGAGCAGGGGGGGGTCGTGCTGGCCTAGACTCCAATATAGTTGCTTTGACTCAATCTTATAAGTTAGTGATTTGGACAAAAAAGCTTAAAAGTGCTGTTTGCTTTGATTAAATAACTTAAGTAGAGAAGAATCAAAATCCAAAAAGAAAAAAAGCCATTGGAATGTCTGTTTTCCCTGTGATTGAAATGGGAGCGGTGTTGCAGAATGTGTCTTCCTATCTATTTCTACAAAGAATTGGTCAAGTTCAGCATTCTGATTAGTTGAGATCACAGGGCAATAAATGAACTTGTTCTCAACTGTACAAATAATAGTTTTACTGTCATTATTGTGTTTCTGGGGGTATTTTTTTAATTTTATTTCACAGGAAAGTATGGTAGAAGCTTAGAGATACAGGTATGTAGAAGAAGACAGAGAGGATGGGCACAGACCGCAGCCGAACCTCGAATCCAGTTGAGGGTGATGTGTGTTTTGTAGTTGGGAACTTAGAGACCTACACCAAACTCTGGCACCTGTTTGCCTTACTGATTTTATTGCTTCAATTTTCAATAGCAGTCACGTTATACCAGCCCTATTTTGTCAAGACAAGACAGACAATGTTTTTATTGGCAGATCATACAGCAGCATACTGTTTATGGATTTTCAAATAAGAGGTAAAAATAAAACTAAATGCAGCTGGGTTAATGTATGTTTCAACTTCATAGTGGTTGTGTTAGCAGTGTATTTAAAAGAAGAGATTCCATGCCATTATCTGGTTGTGATTGATTGAAGTATATCATCAGTTTCAAAATGACAATGTCCTTTTTATATAAAATATTCCAGGACACAGCTTAAAACTAATCTAAATCTGTTTTAAAAACTACAAAAAAACACTGTGTTTTAGGACTAGTAAATGTAAGGAACTAGCATATTGGATACAGGGATAGAAAACATCAACTTAAATGATACAAAATATAGACAATAGCAGAATAGCAAAATAAACATTTCACAATTTCTAACTAGCAACAAATGCATATTATGGACAAAATAATGTGTAATTTCAGAAATGGGTTATATTGTCCCTGATATATTCCTGTGTTCAGTAAAAACATATAAAAAAATATTTTAACTAAGTAAAATTCGGGCCGACAGGACAAATTAATGGGAAGTTACAGTGCAGCTTTAATTAAGGAGGACAGGCTTATATTGCTGTCCAGACCGGGAGAAAGGGAACGGTATTGCACACTGGGTTTGCTGTGTTACGCATCGTTCCATTCACTCTGGTCCTGAACATAACATGAGCCAGTCCTCCCCAATTAGGATCCACCGACCGTGGCTGATGGACATAGCTATCACTGTCAACAGTGCATGGCTAACTACCCATTGACCATGGCACAAGTTCATAAAAAGAAAGAGCAGTTGGTTTTAACAATTACGGTGCCAGTCAAAAAAACTGCAAATGGTAAATCTGTGTCTGGCATATTTCTTCTTGAAAGTATTAGATATAAGGACCTCCCACCAAGCAGTTGTCTTAGTGGTTGCCCCAGTGACAACTGTGGAGTGTGGGCACTTGTGCAAATAATCATGGTTGTATAAACTCAGCAACAAAGATAATATCCCTTTGACTTTATAATGAGTATAAAACCAAATAACTTTACAAATCTTCATTTTAAAGGGTTCAAACAATGTTTTCCATGCTTGTTCAATGCCTAAATTTTTTTTATGAACATGCAATTGTGGAACAGATGTTCGGCAACTAAGGTCACAGATATGAAACCTGAGAACACTGAAGAGACCTTTCTACCGACTCTGAAACACACAAGCATGGGGTGCCTTGCACATGTTGCAAGGAGTCATGAGGACTGCAGATCTGGCAAGGACAATTAATTGCAATGTCTGTACAGTATTGTGAGACGCTGATAGTCTCCCACTTCAAGGACTAAGTGTAATAACACATACACAGGATCTTTACATCCGAACATCACAACTGCAGGACAGGTACAGGATGGCAACAACAGCCAGAGTTACGCCAGGAATGCACAAACCCTCCTTCAGTGCTCAGACTGTCCGCAATAGTAACATAACTGTCATCAGTTACATTACTGTAAGATTTTTTTTTAGCAGATTCCAGTAAAAAATTAATTAGATTTAGAATTACTTTTAGATTTTACATTTGGGATTAGTCGATTGTCTATTGAATTTTTTTTTAAATAATGTAAGCCTGTATAACAGCTTCAGATAATAAATAGTTATGTAAATTGTGTCAAGTTACAGTGCATCCAGAAAGTGTTCAGAGCGCTTAACTTTTTCCTCATTTTGTTATGTTACACCCTTACTCTGAAATGGATGAAATGCATTATTTCCCTCAAATTCTACAATCAATACCCCATAATGACAATGTGAAAGAAGATCTCTCCAGAGATGTTCAATTAGGTTTAAGTCTGGGATTTGGCTGGGCCACTCAAGGACATTAACAGAGTTGTCCTGTAGCCACTCCTTTGTTATCTTGGCTGTGTGCATAGGGTTGTTGTCCTGTTGAAAGATGAACCTTCGCCCCAGAGGTCCAGAGTGCTCTGGAGCAGGTTTTCAGCAAGAATGTCTCTGTACATCGCTGCATTCATAATTTCCTCGATCCTGACTAGTCTCTCAGTTCCTGCTGCTGAAAAACATGCCCAGAGCATGATGCTGCCACCACCATGCTTCACTGTAGGGATGGTATTGGCCAGGTGATGAGCGGTGCATGGTTTTCTTCAGACGTGACGCTTGCCATTCAGGCCATAGAGTTCAATCTTTTCTTTGTCAAACCAGAGAATATTGTTTCTCGTGGTCTGGAAGTCCTTCAGGTGCCTTTTGGCAAACTCCAGGTGGGCTCTCATGTGCCTTTTACTGAGGAGTAGGGGTTGAACGGTACATGTATTCGTATTGAACCGAAACGGTACGGGTGTCACGGTTCGGTGCATGAATTTACACGGAGAATACACAGTATAAAAATAAATTAAACTTCTGTGCAAATCTATTAATGTAATGCGGAACTACCGTTAGATACGGGGGAGGTTTATGGACACCTAATCTGTAGCCCCGCCTTAGCTCTAAAGCTAAGTAGCCGAGCTCCACCTATGTATGCAGTTATTGTTAGGTCCACGGTCCGGTGAGTGAGTCAGAGATAGCAGCACTAAGCACTAGTATGGTGAGTGGTGGCGACCCACAAGATTTAGAGGACCCGCCGACCTCAACGATCGCAAGTTTGGGAAAGCTTTGGTTTCCGAGTCAGTTACAGTATAGTCATAGATTGTATATATCGGTTACAGTAGTACAGGCGATAGAGTGGTGGATAAGAGGAGGACTGTGTGTCAGCTTTGTTCAGCAGTTGTTGGGAATGTAAGTGGAAATACATCTAACATGCTAACGGATATCTGACGCAATCACCCAGATGTGCTAGCTCAGGGGAGAGACTGTATGACACTAGATGTACAGCTTGAAATATGCACAATAAAAAAAATTGCATTCTGCATTTTTGTTTAGCTATTCCCTCCATTGTACTAAAGTCCTACCGAAACGTGATGAATGAACCGAACCGTGACTTCTGTGTACCGTTTCACCCCTACTGAGGAGTTGCTTCTGTTGGCTCACTCTACAATGCAGGCCTGGTTGGTGGAGTGCTGCAGAGATGGTTGAACTTCTGGGATGTTCTCCTCTCTCAAAAGAGAAATGCTGGAGCTCTGTCAGAGGAACCATCAGGTTCTAGATCATCTTGCTGACTAAGGCCCTTCTCTTCTGATCGCTCAGTTTGGCTGGGCGGCCAGCTATAGGAAGAGCCCTGTTGTTTCCAAACTTCAATTTACAGATGCATGAAAACATGAAAGACCAAGGCACTCAAGTCGAAAAAAATAAATAAGAAGCCACGCTAAAGAATGCCTATGTGCCACAACGCGTTGGTGTGTATTTTTACTATTTGCTATGCATTAGCCATATTATTAAAGGCCTTTTAAAATAATATTTTGTTTCAATTTGAGTGCCTTGGTCTTTCATGTTTTCATGCGATTGGATGACCCCTGCACCAAAGAGCACCTCGTTGGAATTTCTTCAATTACTACCCAAAAGAAGCACATTCCTTGTTTGTTCTTTCCATTTACAGATGATGGAGGCCACTGTACTCATTGAGATGTTCAGTGCTGCAGATATTTTTCTGTAACCTTTCCCAGATCTGTGACTCGATACAATCCTGTCTCTTAGGTTTAAAGACAATTCCTTGGCTTGGTTTGTGCTCTGCCATGCACTGTTAACTGTGGGACCTTATATGGACAGCTGTGTGCCTTTCCAAATCATGTCCAATCAACTGAATTTACCACAGGTGGACTCCAATCAGGTTGTGGAAACATTTCAACGATGATCAGTGGAAACAGGATGAACCTGACCTCAATTTTGAGTGTCATGGCAAAGGCTGTGAATACTTATGTACATTTTCATTTTTATTTTTAATAAATTTGCTAAGATCTCAAACACACTTCTTACACATTGTCATTATGGGGTATTGTTTGTTGAATTGAGGGAAATAATTACTTTAATCGATTTTGGAATAATAGTATAACATAACAAAATGTGTGAAAAGCACTGTGAATACTTTACGGGTGCACTGTGTATATCTCTAATTGAGGCGCCATGATAAGTGTACTACATTATTGCTTCATGGTTCTCAAACTGCAGATTTTGATGGTCATTTGTCAAGCAATAAGTAAAAATCAGTACATAATCAGTACATAATATTGCACTTATATTGTTGACTGCCGTTATTGGACCCACTATATATTTTCCTTTTGTTACACTAACACTTGCAATCGGTCCACCTATAATGCCCTAATTGACAGTGGTATGACCTTTCTATTTACAACCTGAATTCTGAAAATGTTGGGACATGATGGGGAAAAAAAAACAATTTGATAATTTAATTCAACCTGTACTATTTTAAAAACGCATGGTTCAGTTCAGCGAGAGGATTTTTCCTCCATTCATTATGCATGTCTACAGCTGTGCAACTCTACTTCATTGCCTTGTTTTGCACTTCATAATGCACCACACATTCTCAATCGGAGACAGGTCAGGACTGCAGGCAGGCAATGCTAGCACCCGCACTCTGCTTAAGCAACCATGCGCTTATAATCTGGGCACAATGTGGTTTGGCGTTGTGTAAGAAAATGCAGGGATGTCCCTGGAAAAAACATCTGGATAGCAGCATATGTTGCTCAAAAATATGTACATATCTTTCTGCATTAATGGTGCTCTCACAGATGTGCAAGTTACCCTCTGACACACACCCACACCATGACAGACGCTTAAAACGGCTTGGCTGGTCCTTTTCCTCTCTGGCCCGGAGAACACAATGGCTGTTTAGTCCAAAGACTATTTGAAATATTCACTCATCAGACCACAAAACATGATTCCACTGTGCTACTGTGCATCTCAGATGAGATCAAGCCCAGAGATGTCAGCGGTGCTTTTGGACAGTGTTGCTGTATGGTTTCTGCTTTATATGTAAATCCTTAACTTGCATCTGTGGATGCACTGGCACATGGTGTTGACGGACAAAGGTTTACCAAAGTATTGTGCACTGTAGAAGGTGAAATGCCTAAAATGTCACAGATTTGTCTTTGGTGAATGCTGTTCTCAGAGTTTTGGATTATTTGCTGACATATCTGTTGGCAGATTGGCGTGCCTCAATACAGCGTTTGCTCTTGAATTACCAGGCCTTTTATGTAGGCTCCTTATGTACCATGATTACACTATTACCTTACCTGTTTTACATTAACTTCTTATTTCAACTTGTCACATAGCTATTAGTCCTAAATTGCCTGTCCCAACCTTTTTGGAATGTTGTTGCATGCTAAAATCAAAGCCACCTCAATATAACTCCCATTGTCAAGAATTTTTTCATTTGTACATTTGAACAGACTTAGAAACATAACAAAGCCCAAACCAAACTTGTTACTTCCTGTTAAATACACCATACATCTCTTTCACTCACTTATTTCTACCAATGGCTATTCACTCTGGTGTCAAGTTTTCTGTCCAGTTAGCCCAACTGTTACATCCCCTGAGTATCCTACTGTACATGTGGCCAGTTCAAAAACTCCTATACTTATGTCCTTTCAAGGTAAAGTCCAGCTCTATTCCTGTTCCTGACCAGCCAAACTCAATTAGACAGTGTTTGCCTGCTTCTTTGTTGTACTGTGTGCACATGACATATTGGAAACTCCTTCACTTCAACTGCATAACCATTTCTATATATTTTGCATTCAACTATTTTCATATGTCCAATTCAGTATTTTTATACTTATAAACAAACCACTGCTCTACTTCAGTAGAAAATACTGAACACCACATTACTGTACAATGTCTAATTTAACTTATATGTGTAACATTCATGTACTCATAAAAGCTATTGCACAGGACATTAAAATCTCCCTTAACCTTAAGAAAAACTGTGGTTCATTAGGTAAAATATCAAATACGTTGTACAGTCGTATGCAAAAGTTTAGGCACCCCTGACAATTTCCATGGTTTTTAGCAAATTGTGTTTGATTTTAGTTCGCATCGCCAGCTGTAAGTCTTGCTCATTGATCTGCATGAATGACCGCAAAACCTCTTGCCATGGGAGATTCAAAGTCACAGTTCAATTCACGTAGCACAGCGTTCTACTCTTTTCCGAAGATTGCGCCTGGCTGTATACACGAACGATACTGTCTTTCAAAGTATTTTTTTAATACACTGTCTCTACACTTGCAAAGTTCTCAATGCTTTGGTTTGCATGTAGGGACCCTGATTATGCTACCATGGAAGTGTGGTGCTATTTTGAGCCTTGTTAGTGGTATAAAATAGCTATTTATTTTTACTTCATCCATACCCACACAACTAGCGTTATAAGGTAATTATCATGATTAGCAAGAAAACATATCAGAGAGATTGGTCGACTCTGTACCAATGTGTTATTAACCCCTAGGTTCATTTTGCGCCGGAGTTGTCCTTTAATTAGTGACTTCACAAAACTTGTCAACTCAACAAGTAACTAAAAAGTAATTGTTAAAGTAACTTTACCAACACTGGATTTTAATACCTGTGACTAACTAGCACTGATTAATTGGAACACACAATTGGTTTGGTGAGCTCACTAAGCATTTAACATCATAGACGGGTGTATCCAATCATAAGTAAAAGTATTTAAGGTGGATAATGGCAAGTTTTTGTTCTCTTTGACTCCTCTGAAGAGTGGCAACATCGGGGCCTCAAAACAACTCTCAAATTACCTGAAAACAAAGATTGTTCAACATTATGGTTTAGGTGAAGGCTACAAAAAGCTATGGCAGAGATTTAAGCTGTCAGTATCCACTGTGAGGAATATAGTGAGGAAATGGAACAGGCACAGTTCTTGTTAAGGGCAGAAGTGGCAGGCCAAGTAAAAAATCGGAGGTGCGAAGGATGGTGAGAACGGTCAAAAACAGCCCACAGACCACCTCCAAAGACCTAGAACAACATCTTGCTGCAGATGGTGTCACTGTTCATCGTTCATCAATTTAGCGCACTTTGTACAAGGAGAAGCTGTAGAATTTCTTGAGGTATGCAAATGCACATTTGGACAAGCCAGCTTCATTTTGGAAGAAGGTGCTGGGGACTGATGAAACAAAGATGGAGTTATTTGGTCATAACAAGGGGCATTACGCATGGTGGCAAAAGAACACAGCGTTCCAAGACAAGCACTTGCTACCCACAGTCAAATTTGGTGGAGGTTCCATCGTGCTGTTGGGCTGTGTGGCAATCTTGTTAAAGTTGAGAGTCGCATGGATTCCACACAATATCCGCAGATACTTGAGAATAATGTAGAGGAATCAGTCACATTGTTGAATTTACCCAACTCTGGCATTTATGCAGAGGAACAAGTACAATATTCTTGAATGGCCATCCCAGTCCCCAGACCTGAATATCATTGAATATCTGTTGGGTGATTTGAAGCGGGCTGTCCATGCTCGACAACCATCAAACCTAACTGAACTGGAGATGTTTTGTAAGGAGAAATGGACCAAAATACCTTTATCCAGAATCCAGACACTTATTACAGGCTATAGGAAGCGTTGAGGCTGTTATTTCTGCTAAAGGAGGCTCAACTAAATATTAATGAGATACTTCTGTTGGGGTGCCCAAATTTATGAACGTCTTATTTCGTTTTGATGTTCATCCAATTATTTCTAAATGAAAATCATGGAAATTGTCATGGGTTTCTCAACCTTTGCATACGATTATATTTCATTATTTTTGTTTAAATACAAGTCAAACTACATTTACAAATCACTCGTCTTGATTTTTATTAGCATTTTCCATACTGTCCCAACTTTTATAGAATTAGGGTTATATTTTGGAGTGCTACTGTATGTCCTATTGCAACAATTTTTGGGGGTCCACAGAATTTTGGTTTTGTTTAATGTTAAAACAGGTAATGTAAACAAAATGATTGCTATGCAATTCAACTGGCTGTAGATTAAATTTGTAAAGTAATCTAAAAGTAATAAAGTAATCTGATACATTACTGAGTTTGGGTCATCTAAAAGTTGTTACTGATTACAATTGTGGATGGGTAACTAGTAACTAACGGATTAGATTAAAAAGTAACTTACCCTACCTACCAGACATCACCGACAATGCCACCTATGGGCATTTACCTACCTTCGCTGGACCAGACAGGACTGGCAAAAATGGCTATTCGTTGACGAGTTGCGGTTTTGTCTCACCAGGGGTGATGTGCGGACTCTCGTTTAGCGTTGAGGCCTGTATTCTGGATTGAGACCAATTTGGAGGTGGACGGTCCATCATGGTCTGGGGCTGTGTGTCACAGCATCATCGGACTGTGCTTGTTGTCATTTCAGGCCTCAACGCTGTGCGTTACAGGGAAGAAATCCTCCCTCATTTGGTACACTTCCTGTAGGCTCATCCTGACATGACCCTGAAGCATGACAATGCCTCCAGCCATACTGCCAATTTCTGTGCATGATTTCCTGCAAGGCAGGAAGGTTTGTGTTTTGCCATGGCCAGCAACGAGCCAATCTCAATGCCAATGAGCATGTCTGGGACATGTTGGGTTGGAGGATGAAGGCTACGGCCATTTCTGCCTGAAATATCCGGGAAATTGTGGGTGACTTGATAGAAGAGTGGGGTAACATCGAACAGCAAGGACTGGCAAATCTGTTGGCAGTCCATGCGGAGATGTTATGCAGTATTAATGCACCAGGTGGCCACAGCAGATACTGAATGTTACTTTTGATTTTGACCCCCTTCTTTGTTCAAGGACACATTATTCCTTATAATCCCTCATTATTCAGTCAGTTTTATGTCTGTGAAACTTGTTCAGTGTATGACTCAGTTGTTTAACCTTTTTATGTCAATACAAATGTTTGCATAGTTTAGGTTTGCTGAAAAGTACAACAGATGAAAGTGAGGGGATGTTTGTTTTTTTGCTGAGTTTAGTTTGCAAATGTGTAATTCCTCCCATATATGTACTGAAGGCGTTCGTGCTGACTGAACAGAGTGATAAGAGTCAGACGGCTTGGCGACGTGCTTGGAGGATGCATGTGAATGCCCTTCAACCATCCCTCAGCTGAAAGGGGTTGCTGACAAGATAAGTCTTGAAGGGGAATAGGACATAACAAATTGGGTTTGGAGAACAACGTGAAGGGGAATAAAGGTATTACATGAACAAATGTATAAACTTATTTTGTTTAAAACATGTGTCACCAATTGTGCGTTCATAATGTTTTAACCTGCTGTCCAAAAGTAATTTTATGCTTGGAAGTTGAGGTAGACAACTTGTTATCACAGCTGTGCTCATCTATGATACTCAGCAAATTGCCTTGTACATTGGCAATGTCTATACAACAACTGTGATAGAAGTTTTTTACCATTGCAAATTGAATACTAAGAGGAATATAATAAGACCAGTATCTCTTGCATGCAATACACCAACACAAACAACCCCATAATATAATCATTTTTTATTTAATCATTGTTTTGTTTGAGGACAATGAAATGTGGACAGTGGTAAAATCTTCAAGGCGTAAAATGGAAGATATTTTATTTAAGCATCAATGATTTGTGTTGTGGCACAGTGCTAGATGAATGCAGCAGAACCACTGAAATTGTAGATTTTTCCAGGTTGTTAAGAACCAAGCTAAGGTGTGAGCTCTCAACTCTGGACCACACATGCCACATGTTGAGGGGGGTTTGAACCCAAGCTGAATCTCTGTGCCCTTCCTCTCTATCACCCTTAACCTACCTGTCTCTCTAAACAAATATTTTGTATATGAACATATTTTTATACGGACCTGGCCATATGCCTTCAGTTGCAAAACAAGACCAGAATATGCAGAATAAAACCATTAATGTATAAAATAAATTAACAATATGCAAGGGAAACACAGCTGAACAAAATCAGGAGGTGCCTTTGCATACGTTTCATTACCAGCTAAGCTTTAAGATTGACCACAGTGAAATACACTATACAGCCAAAGATATGTGTACACCTGACATCCCATTTAAAAACCATGGACATTAATATTGATGAGCCGACCCCTTTGCAGCTATAACAGCCACTACCCTTCTGGGAAGGCTTTCCACAAGATTTTGTGGTGTGTCAATTTGTGCCCATTCAGCCAAAATAGTATATACCGGTAGTGTATCCACCAAAGCGAGTGTCAATTAAGTAGTGAGCGAGGGGGAATTTACCTGTGAGTATGCTGTGTATGTAGAGAAGGGCAATTTAACCACAAAGTTCACCATACTATACTTGTTTAGGAAATGTTAGTAAGGCACAAGTAAGGGTGAATTCCATTTCTCTGTCTTACCCCTTCCCCTACCACTTCGTCTTAACCCTAGCCCTTGTCCCGTTGAAATCGAGTGGTAAGGGATAGAGATAAAAACATACCCCTATGAAATGAGACACCACTTTATTACAGTTACGTTATCATATATTGTCGCTAGCTGGCTGCTACTTCACCAGAGGAGACAAGTTTTGATTACAAACTTTCAAGATATCAAACGAAATCCGCTGCTAATGGAGTTAAGTTAAAACTATATACATGCATGGAGTCCATTCAAGGCTAGTCAGAGAAATGCGAGACTGTTGTGCAAATCAGCAGTGTAACGTTTGCGTAGCAAACTAGCGTTTTTTTTAAACGTTTCAATTAAGGACATGGTTGCAAATATATATATGTACAGGACTGTGTAGAGCACAAAGCAAGTCTGTCGTAATTTTTAAGTCAATTAATTAAGCAGAAATTACATTTATTGGACTCTCTTGATGACCTGGCTGCCAGTGTTGCCAGTTGCGCATTGTATTCTGGATACCCCTTGATTTCAAGTAAGCTCTCAAATGCTTGGTTTAAAGGGGTATCCACCCCTTCCCCTTAGCCCTACCCCTAGATCAAATTGAGAATTGGGATAGCCCTTACTCTCACATGAACGCGCAAAACTAAGGGGAAGGGGTAAGACAGAGAAATGGGTTTCACCCTAAGCCTTATGTATCTTAATAGCCAGGTTCTGAAATTCTAATTTTGGTGACCTTTGTGTGAAATGTGTTTCTTTACCTGTCACAGCCTCAGCCCGTATCAGCGACATCAACCTGGCCGAAACCATGATAGGGAAGGCCGTCGAGCACATGTTTGAGACCGAAGATGGAACTAAAGACGAGTGGAGGGGCATGGTCCTGGCCCGAGCCCCCATTATGAACACCTGGTTTTTCATAACCTATGAGAAGGACCCCGTCCTCTACATGTACCAGCTCCTGGATGACTACAAGGAGGGAGACCTGAGGATAATGCCTGACTCGAGTGAGTACAGCCCTGTGAGTTAGTTAGCCTCATCCCAGAAGCTTACATTGAAATGCTACATCAGGTCTGCAGTGCTCTGATTCAAAGCATCTGGATCTGTACGCTTCTCATACTTGTCATCCCCTTATACAAACTCAGTTATATGCTGATTGGCCCATGTAAGCAGCCCCAAACAAACATCTATTGATCACAAACAGTCTGATGTCAGTGTAGGGTTTCAATGTAAGCTTCCGGAATAAAGGTGGCTTTGGAAGGCAAGAAGTTAAGTGAGTCTTTAAATTGACAAACTATTCTTTCTTGTCAAGATAGGTAAAATCTTTGGATATTTTTCATAATATTATTTGTATTGTTCAACACAAGATGCTGCCTACTCACACCTGTGCTCTGATTCCATCTCCTGACCAACTTTGCAGTCTTAAAATTGTTTTTCAGTCATATGATGTTAAATATTTGCTAAAGATGCCACTGGTATGGCATCTTACAGTCGTGAAGGAGGTCTGGTTATCAGATCAGTCACAATTTTGGTCAAATCCAACTTTTCTTGAGTGTACACATTATTCCTCTGAGCCTTAAATGATTCTGTCACTTGAAGCCATTAAAACCCATTGGTCAACTATTTCACAGATGTCATGTTAACAAACTAGTTTTGGCACGTTAGCTACTTTGTGCATAAGTAATTTTTCCAACAATTGTTTACACATATAATTAATTATATTGATTCCTGTGGGGCAGAAGTTTACTAAGTTGACTGTGCCAATAAACAGCTTGGAGAATTCAATGAAATTATGTTATGGCTTTAGAAGCTTTTGATAGGCTACTTGAAATCATTTGAGTCAATTTGAGGTGTACCTGTGGATGTATTTCAAGGCCTACCTTCAAACTCAGAGCCTCTTTACTTAAAAATCATGGGAAAATCAAAAAAGAAATCAGCCAAGACCACAAAACATCTCAAAACAGCAGTCAGGAAGTTAAAGCTTGGTCGCAAATAGGACAATGACTCGAAAGCATGCTTCACATGTTGTGGCAAAATGGCTTATAGGCACCCAAAGTGAGGTATTGGAGTGGCCACCAACAAGCCCTGACCCCAATATAGAAAATTTGTGGGTAGAACTGAAAATGCTTGTGCGAGCAAGGAGGCCCTCAAACCTGACTTAGTTGCACCAGTACTGTCAGGAGGAACTGGAAAAATGTCACCCCAATTATTGTGGGAAGCTAGTGGAAGGGTACTCACAACATTAGTCTCAAGTTAAACAATTTAATGGCAATGCTACCAAATACTGACTGAGTGTATGTACCATTACGTACCGGTTTTACAACCCCCCCCCCCCCCCCCCCATGCAGTATATTCGGTGGTGCGCTACATAGAATGTTTTTTACACAAGATAACTACAGTCATTGTTTTTTTTCTGTACTGTTGTTATAGACCAGCTATTCCTAAAGTGGGATAGGAAATAAATTGTGGTTCAACATGTATTTCAATATTCAAACTTGCCTATACATTATTAAAGTGATGTTTTCATGTCTGGATAGTCCAGTCTCACTGGCGAAAATAATCACCAACTAATGTCTGGATAAATATCAACATAATGTCAAATATTAAATAGGCTAATTGGCATCCAACCAGAAACTATAATTGTTTGTTTTTATTGAGTACTTGAAAAGACCTCCAGTAGGCAAATCAACTATACAAACTGGACAATTACCATATGTAACACTAAAGTAGGGCTACAGTTAAAGTAAAAAGATAAAAGTTCATAACTTACCAGTGATGTATGAAAAACTAAAACAGGACTACACTGTAAAAAAAAGGTTGTAATTTTTACAGTTTTTTACCTTCAATTGGAACAATGGGAAACAAAAGATTACAGAACTTCTTTTACTTGGTCATTAGGGTCTTACTGGGGAACTTCCCATGAGTTGTGAACTCAGCCCAACCCAGAAAAGTAATCTATTACACTAACTTATGGCATTTCTGCCAATAACGCACTTTTATGGGCAGACAGTAATAATTATAGATACCTCATACAGAATATACCAGTTGGTCAAATCCTTAGACTTACAATGTAACTGCAGTTACGAATACGAAAGTGTTTTATTAACCAAAAACCGGGAACAGCAGACTTTGTTTTGATCCTAAAAATATGCATGTATTTTAGAGACAAGATAGTAATTTAAACCACTGTCACTTGTTTCATTATAGACGTGTAAACCATTGTAGAGTTATTATAGAGACCATCGGAATTCGAACAGTAGGCTAAACATTTTAACAAAACTAGTGGCTCAGTATTCTATAGTAAAGAACTCATTGGGTTAATGCTAGGGGCATTATTCAGTATGATCATACAGTACGTATGTGTCATACCTTTTCCATACACTATTGCGCACATTGCTCAGAAGGTCAGAATCATACTGAGTTTGTTTAAATTACGTTACATATATGCCTTCCTAAAAACAGTCAGATGAATACTGTAGATGGCATCCAGATTGACATAAAAGCCCACCCAAAGAACAGTACAGTAGGCTACATGAATCAAACAGCATTCAAATAAATTTACCGGTGTTAAGAGGAACATATGCTTCTAAATATGATTGCATGAGGTTAGAATTTATTCAGCAGGACAAATATCATTCATGGCATTTATTTAGGCTAAATTATGACGCTATTACGGACTAGGGCCCTCATTTATCAAACGTGCATAGAAACCAGTGTAGATCTGAGCGCAGAAATCATCTTACGACGAGACTCACGCAAAGCTTATTTGATGGTATTATAAGCCCTTTACCAAAAAGTGGCCCATTTTCGCTGACTTCACCCTAGCTTTCTTACACAAGATAGCACTTACTATATTAGAAGCTCAGAATAAGATCCAATCCTTTCTCCTTCGTAGAGCCCAATGGTGGCTGTTGTGGCCACTGATCTTCATTGAATGGCACCGTTCTCCAGGGCAATATCGTGGAGAACCCCGCATGCCATAATTATGTTACAGGCCTGCTCTGGTGTGTATAGCAATCCCCCCACCCCGACCTGCTTACCCAAGACAGAGCCACCTGCCCTTGAGCAAACCGATCACTCCACTGTGGTTCGTGTGCGTGTGTGCGCACTGTTGAACCTGCGCTCCTGCTTGTTTGGGGATTTGCAAGCGCGTGTTATTAGGTACTCAGTCAGGGCATAACATTTGTCACCAAGAGGAATCACATCCATCCGTTTCACCAAAAAACTATGTAGAACTATTATAATAATTGTACGAGGGCGTAACTCACCGATGAGATGACTCCAGCCATGCAGTGCACCCTGTAGCCTTGTTCAAACGCTGCAGTTAAAGAAAATTGTTGCGTGTCCCACCCGGCCACCGGCTACCATATTCAGAACAAACATCCTGGCATAACATATGATCTGAAGTTTGATTGAATTAAAGTTTTTGCGATTGATAAATGCGTAATCATTCATGGATGGTGGCTAGAGACGCAGTACAATTCCCCGATTCGCCCCAATTGGAAACCCAGCAATCTCATAAGATTGTCTTTTAATCATAGTTTGAATATACCAGAAAGGGACTTCATAGCCGCCAAAACTGCTGGCATACTTCGACTATTGTTGGCTGCGATATACCAGGCATGTCCCTGATCTCCCACTGAAAGATCCCAATGTAGAGAGCGCGCATTAAGGTCCTCCATGCCATGGCTTCGACTACAGGACTGCCAAAGCGCTTGTTTAAATAATATATATATATAAATATATATTATTTGATTGAAATTGTTTGCCTAATTTCAGCACTCATGTTCTATGCCAACCCGAAGTGAAAGGCAAAAAAAAAAACACCTAATAGCAACGTGATGTATACAATTATTTAGTAATTCTGAAATGTAATTTTGCAATATGGGGTAGTTGCGATGCAGACACATTCATCAATGATTGCTGGTTCAACAATTCATTGAACCGGGTGGTTATACCATGAACACCGCTAGTCACACTAGAGAATTTGCGTACACAAAGTCAGACCAGACGTGAGATTTTATCGCAGCCTACAATCACGTTCAAATTGATAAATCCCTTGTTTTGCGTAGGAATCGGCATACGTTTCATAAATGAGGGCCTAGATGCCTATTATTGCTTGTTGAAAATATTTGTTTGAAGAACAGCATATTTCTCAGTGCATTACACTTTTATCTTTAAAGTTCTACTTTTTATCGGTGAAGCAAGTAACCATCAGGCACACATCATTTTACACTACATGGAACCTTCTGTCAAGCTCGGAAATTTGGATTGTGTCATACATTTAATGAACCTCATTATAACTTGTGTTTCCCGCAGGTAATTAGGGGTGTGTTGATAGGCAAATTGTAGAGACTGTGCATCAGCACTGACGCTAAGAACAAGTGGAATTTATCAAATGGGAGTTTTTACCGGTGTGCATAAAACGGACATAGGGTTATTTGATTAATCCCACTTTTTTTGCATATGCACATTCTAAATTCTCTTCATGAATACAAATGTAGGATTTTTTAAATGCAAGCTTTAGGGGTGTCATGATACCAAAAATTCAGTAGTTGGTACCAATACCAGTAAAATAACACGATTCTCGATGCTGATTTCGATACCACAGTAAAAAAAGGATTTGCTAAGATTCCATGTACTTGAACTTAAAACATTAACTTCTTTATTAAAATACTTGAAATATATCAAAATGTCATAACAAGACAAAAAACACATGCAACATAGAACAAAGTGCAAATAATTCTCTATAGAGCAACATCTAGTGTCCCCAGAGACATTCCACACCTCTTTTAAAAAAGTACTGTGCAAAAACTACAACAGTGCAAAACAAATTTGTGGATATAGCAGTGCAGCCATTCAGCTAACAAGATTAACGTGTTTTTTTTCACAACATTGCACACATTTTTTTGGCTAGTTCAATGTTTTTAGAGAGGAAAACTAACATATCAACATGGTCTTGTGTAAGTAGCAAATTATTGTGTTTAATGTTTTGGGCATTGGTTCCATGTGTATGGCTGTATTAGATAATAAAAGCTTTGAATCATACGTACTTATCAGTTTAATATCTGACTTGTTCCCCATAGGGGAACTATATATATATATATATCCCTCTCGAACAGGGAGTCCGAAGTGGGGCTTTCTCAGTCCGCTCCTCACATCGACTCGGTATTGCAGTACCTCCGGGAACGGTGCAACCATTTTAACTGTGAAAATGAGAAAAGTATATTATCCTCCGCCGAACAAAGCAGACTAACCAGCTAGCGAATTTTCGCAACTGGAGGCGAACCACTTTACATTTGCTTTTGATTTTCCTGCTATTTTCAGTTATCCTCCCCTGACAAAGCTAGCTAGCTACAGTATTGCCAACACTGGCATCTTCACTAAGGTGCCTACGGTGCTTTAAAAAATGTGCATTGTCAGTGTTTTGTCATTTTAGAACCGGAAGGTTTCTGTAGTATCGGTTCTCGTGACATCCCTAGCAAGGGATAATATCCATTTGTTATATTCAAATGAATGGAGTGTGGTTCTCAGATTCAAACCAAATGAACAGCACCCGTATTGAAGACTTTATTGAAATACCCGGGAAATATACGTTTAACCACAAGTTTTTAGTGTACACACTAACATTAATGCAGGTACTCCACTTTGGGAATAGCTGGTTTTATATAATCAGGACATAGGGTGTTGGGTGTTTAACATTTCTGTTGGGTGTTTAACATTTGTAGCACAATGACTAGCTGAGTGCCCATCAATGCAGGTCTGGGCGAGGGGAGATTACGTGTCACCTTTCTACAAAAATGATGCACGCTTTGTAATGGGTGCACGCAATGCTGATATTTCTTTACACAAAACAAGATTTCTGCACGATGTACAAGGGTGTGCGTTAATCTCGGATGCGCGTTTTATTCGCTAAAATACGGTACTCATACTTGTACTTGTAAAAAAGACCCGATACTCAAAGCCGATACTTCCTCCGCATTTAAGAGTGTTTATGCTGTGCAACACTTTACAGATTTGCCATAGATGGCCATAGTTGTTTTCTTGTGCCAGAGAGGGAATAGTAGCCCACTGTACAACGCTATATACAGTGGGTATAGAAAAGAATTACCCCCCTGTAAAATAATCACATTTTGTTGCTTTGCAGCCTGAAATGAAGACAGACACAGTTTTTGTTTCATTCAGCTGTATTTACTCAGTGCAACTTCTAACATCCAGGTGAAAGATATAACAGCAACATGTCAGAAAAAAATAAATAAACATAATCACTGAGTTGGAAAAAGGATCACCCCCTTGTTTCAGTATTTTGTTGAACCACCGTTTGCATTAATTACAGCCTTTAGTCTGTTGGGATATGTCTCTACTAACTTTGCACATCTGGACGTTGCAATATTTGACCACTCTTCTTGCAGAACTGCTGAAGTTCAGTTAAATTTGATGGTGACTGTTTGTGGACTGCTGTCTTCAAGTCAGTCCACAGATTTTCAATTGGGTTTAAGTCTGGCCTCTGACTAGGCCATGCAAGGACATTCACCTTTTTCTCCTTCAACCACTGTGTGGTCAGTTTTGCTGTGTGCTTTGGGTCATTGTCATGTTGGATGGTAAATCTTCTTCCCATTGACAACTTTCTGGCAGAGAGCAGCAGGTATTTGACAAGAATTTAACAGTATTTTGCCCCATCCATTTTTCCTTCTATCCTGACAAGTGCTCCAGTACCTGCTGCAGAGAAACAACCCCATAACATGATATTACCACCTCCATGCTTTACTGTAGGAAGGGTGTTATTTAGATGGTGAGCTGTATTTGATTTTTGCCAGACATTGCTTGGCGTTGTGTCCATACAATTCCATTTTAGTCTCAACACCTTTTTCCACGTGGCCTTAGAATCTTCAAGGTGCATTTTGGCAAAGCTCAGTGGTAACTGCATGTGGCCTTTCATGAGACTTGGCTTTTTTCTTGCAACCCTCCCATACAAGCCACATTTGTGGAGAGTTTGTAATATTGTTGTCACATGCACACAATGACCACTCTTTGTCCTGAATTCCTGCAACTGCTTCAGAGTTGCTGTAGGCCTCTTGGTAGCTTCTCTAACCAGTTTCCTCCTGGCTCTTTCATCCAGTTTGGAGCGACGCCCTGACCCAGGGAGGGTCTGTGTTGTACCAAATACCTTCCACTTCTTCTTAATAATGGACTTCACTGTGCGTCTAGGCACTGATAAAGCCTCTGAAATTGTTTTGTATCCATCTCCTGACTTGTGCCTGTCCACAACTTTATCCCGTAGATTTTTTGACAATGCCTTGCCACTCATTGTTGATTGTTGTCTTTAGTTGCATGACCAAGGACTGAAATGCTTCAGGAAAAGCTTATTTCATGATGAGCTAATCAAAATGGCCACAGCTGATCACAGTTGAAAGTCAATTTGCTTTGTGTGCTATTGAGAAGGTGATTAACTACACCTGGTTGGGTTTACAACATTTTTAGGAGGGGGGGTGATTCTTTTTCCAACTCAGTGATTCTATTTTTTATTTTGTAATTTCTTTTTTCTGACAAGTTGGTATTATATCTTTGACTTGGATGTTATGAGTTGTACATACAGCTGAATGAAACAAAAACTGTGTCTGTCCGTTTTCATTTCAGGCTGCAGAGTGACAAAATGTGATTATTTTACAGGGGGGTGATTATTGGAAATTATTATTATTATGGAAATGTAGCTGTATTCCAACACTATATTTCATATTGATGATAACGACAGTCTAGGCCTATTTCCTCTTTCAGAGACCAGCTTATACATCACCCTCTAAGTAGCATAGTCATTAACATAGACGGAGCCACTTGTGCCTATTATTAAAAAACACAATCACAACTGTATTTTCCTCATAGCAATTCTCCAGTAGAGTTCAAATGGCGAAATATAAAATCGATTTTTTATTTCTGTTTTCTTGTAGCCTAATATTTGTAAAATTATAGGTGCATATATTAGAATCACACATTTAAGTAGGACTGAACGAAGGCTGCAATACTGCATACTGATCAACAGGGGCGCAGATGGCTCAGTGGGTAGGGAGTCAGACTTGTAGTCAGAAGGTTGCCAGTTCGATTCCCGACTGAGCCAAATGTCGTTGTGTCCTTGGGCAAGACACTTTACCCTAATTGCTCCCAGGTCGTTGCTGTAAATAAGAAATTGTTCTTAGTCAACTCACCTGGTTAAATAAAGGTTAAAAAAAAAAAAGGAAAAAAAAATACTGTAGCGTTGCATTAATTAATAGTACACCTTCGGGAAGGAAAGACAAATGTTGGTTGTTTGGGTGAACAATATAGTGGAAGTTCTGACATACTAAAGTTAAGAAATATAAATTAAAGGAAATACGATGTAGCCTATTTATATTTTGTTCAATGGATTACACCAATAGTACAGCTATAATTGTGTACCAATTATAATAAAACAATCAAATATCTTAACAGAATATTATATGATTAGGTCATTGTCCCTGTTTGGTGAAAGTAACTTCAAACAGACATTCTCGATGTCTGCAATAGGGGTGGAACATTACACAGAAGTCACGGTTCGGTTGATACCTCGGTTCAGACATCACTGTTCGGTACGAATTCGGTAGAATGAAGGGGAAAGCAAAACAAAAATGCAGACCGCATTTTTTTTATTGTGCATGTCTATGGCGTCGGATATCCGTTAGCATGTTAGATGTGTTTTCACTCACATACCCAACAACTGCTGAACAACGCCGACACACAGTTGTTGTCATATCATCACTTTCTTGCCTGTACTACTGAACTGACTGGGAAACCGAAGTTCTCCCAAACTTGCAATCTAAACTCTTGTGGGTGGGTCGCTACCACTTGCCATACTCTCCTTAGTGCTGCTTTCTCTGACTCGCTCACTCACTGGACCGTCAACCTGACAAAAAACTGCATACATAGGCGGAGCTCGGCTACTTAGCTACAACCTCAGAGCTGAGGCAGGGATACAGATTAGGTGTCCCTAAAGAACTGGCATATCTAACAGTAGTGCCGCATTACATTAATTAATTTGCACGCAAGTTTTATTTATTTTTATACCGTGTATTCTCCATGTAAATTCATGCACTGAACCGTGACGCCCGTATGGAGGAATATTTACTTTTCTATATTTGAATTGGCTGATCAACAACTAAGAAATGGCAGATTTTAGCTTGATAAATGTGACATTTGGCATAGTTATTAAAAGTACCTGTATCTGTACTCGTATCGGCATGTTGCCCAAAATGAAATACTCTACTTGTACTCGTTCCATATAAAGTGGTATCGGCCCATCCCTACCCTCTACCAATAATAGGTTCACTTAAGATATGGTCAAAAGCTTTATGTAGAGAGGGTAGATATTCAAGTTTCTCTACATGTACATCACAAAGAACCTGAAATGGTCCCACCATACTAATGATAGATGGTGAATTTCAGGCTGGTAAGATCTTGTTGAAATTATGGTTCAGGAGTCAGGTTGCGGTCGATAATAGAATGTTTAATAAAGTACTTCTCGTTACGGAAACAGGGTCATCATAACAAGGCATCAAGACGTGTTCTGGGAAAATGCCCTGAGTGGTCATATATGGAACTGACTTATTTACCCTTTGCATTGTTGTTCACAAACCTTCTAGAAGGTTCTCCTCAACTCATGACAGTCTCATGTGAGAACATGTGCTGGTCACCTCAACCTCTGCCTATGCAGGTTCACTATCTTAATGTCCAGGCCACTGCTCCTAACCTTGAGTGTCTGAACATACATGTTTCCATACAACTAAGTGCACTCGTTTCTAGCTGTTATCCGAATAACTCAGTAACCCTTATCTGTCTAATGTCCTGTCAGTAAAATGTCCTGTTCTATTAGTTCTGAATGGCATCTCCATGTATTAGACCTGTGATGGAATTACAGTCTAACTTACAATAGATCATATAGTTATAAGCAGTCTTAATATATAGCAGAGTTATAAGTTATAAGTCCTAAGCCATAAGCTACTGCTTATTCTGATGTTATAATATAAGAACTGTAGAGCTCTCTCTCTGTCCTACGTCATTCTTGGCCTTGCTTCCTTCGTCTCCTCTCCTAAAGGAAAGTCTTATCTGGCTTGACCCTGAAGCTTCTCCCTGTCTGTCTTACTGTTCTAGAATCTCCCAACAGGCCCCAACTATAGCCATATAACTCTCTCATCTAGTAATACCACTCTAAACTGTTCAAACTGTATTTAAACATGATTATATAGAATATACTTCTCAACACTAACATTGTGTTGAACAAAGCGCCTTTTCATCCTGAAGCATTGTACACACTCAGGAAAAAAAAATACCCACATTTGTTCACTTTCCCACATTTACCCTGTATATAGTCTCTCATTCATACATTCACATGAAACATGTAAACACGTATGAAGTAATACTTTTGGACCATGTGCCTAATGAACATTGATGCTTAACACTAATCACTTTCATTTTTATATGTTGTTACTTGGTTATTGTGTTTTTGTACAATACTAATTGGACTGGTACAGTATACTGTGCATGCATACTTCCATTTGGACAACCCATTAGGAGGGTTTGTACTTTCAGTCTTATTATTTTGCAGAGTGCATTTATAAGGTGCTGATATGTACATAACGAGCTAAAATGACGATCTCAGTATTAACAATTTAAAACATTAAAAGTCTCTCTTGAAATGAAAGATCCTGGTTGAATTAATATTTTCAACTGTTATTGTCATCCATTATGTTGATTTTGCCCATTATTCATTTCATATTTATTCTGTGAGCTCTGGTGACATTCCCATACTTTCCCATACATTAATTATGTAAGGAAACTCAAGTTAAACATGTTATTTTTGTCCCAGATGATTCTCCGCCTGCGGAGCGGGAGCCAGGAGAGGTGGTCGACAGTCTAGTGGGGAAACAGGTGGAGTATGCAAAAGAGGATGGCTCCAAACGAACTGGCATGGTCATTCACCAGGTGGAGGCCAAACCCTCTGTCTACTTCATCAAGTTTGACGACGACTTCCACATCTACGTCTACGACCTGGTCAAGACTTCCTAAGGGTCATGTTTGAGGCCTTGATCTTTTCACACTACTGAGCTGAATCGAGCTTTACTGACCACAGCAGAAAAAGTTGATTGTAAATACAATGTATGAGAACCAGCATAGTCAGTTTGGTTCGGGTCAGCACAGTAGTGTAAAAGTTGTGTACTGTAGTTTTCTGGGCCCAGTGGTGGCCTTTATGGGGAACCAACATTAGATGTGGAGAAACTTTAACATGCAGGAATTAAAGACTAATTTCTCCACCATCACTTAGTGAAAACCTATCCACCAACTTTGACAAACTTTGTATTGATCATTTCGTGAAACACCAACTGTTTCAAGATGCGAGAAACAGACAGTCGGATTGGATTATTACACTAAAGGCTTTGGATTGTTAATATTTAAGTGTTAATGGTTGTTCTGGTCTGAGGGGGACACTGTGCAACCCGGTTGTTGATTACCTAACTTATGGCTGAGAACACTATCTGCTCTGTTCACTGGCTATCCCCTGTAAACAGAGTGAATCTTGAAGGGGCACTGCAGAGATTTTGTATGATTCAAGTTACTACTTGAAACTAGTGATCACAGGCAAATGTTGGTGCTTGTCTTTTGTCTACTACATCATCCATTTCAAATTTGTTACATTCTGCTACCACAACAAAAATATATGTAAATGTATATGTTACACATATATTACCACTTTATTGTGCTTAATATCCTGGAGTGCATCTTTAAGGATACCTTGCCTAAATCCCTTTTATAAGGGGACAGCAAGGAAAATAAATGTGTTATATTTGTAAACTGCATAATAGGTGCGACATTGAAGTTATTTGGTGACTACCAAACCATTGATAAAAATGTCTCCTATTATATCTGCAAGTGTATGAGCTATGTCTGTGTTCAATTTACATTATTAACATACACATCTAGGATCCCCTTAACCTAACTGAGTTCAGTAGCTACAGTACTCTTTTGCATTCATTTCAGAGAATTGTGGAACCCTTGACTATGATTGTGTATGTTTGTGAAGGTAACTGATGCAGAACATGTAGTAAGCAAAACATTTGTAATATTTTTTAGAGCGAAATTGCCATTTTATTCACTAAAACTGTTTAGTTTCTTCCAAGGTCAAGTTTACTTGTTAATGAATTCATGTAAATTTATAGTTAAATACTGATGCAACTGTTAAAGGAGCCATTGGTAAGATGTATTCACGTTGAATAGATTTGATGTCTCCCCAATTAAGTTGTTTATTTTGGCCCAGTCGTTGTAGTTGTGAGCCTAAAGAGCTTAGGATAAAGCTCTGCAGAAAACAAAATAAATAGACATATCTTCTTTTACATCCAAGTAGCATCGGCACTTTGTTTTGATGGTGAAACTACAATTTCATTATTGTGGCTAAATTCATATATGTGCTACCCATACATCACTGTCCGGAGTTACTAGCCTAGAACATGTCAAACAAAAACATTTGTTTGCTGGGGTATATTTATACTATGGGAAGGATAATCTATTCAAATGGAAATTCCAAATCATAAATTGTGTAACCTCGTCTTCAGGCTATTGTGCATATGAACCTGGAATACTTATCACTTCAATTTGGACTTGAGGGAGTTCCTAGAGACTATGTAGAGTTGTAAATATATTGTTCTGCTGTTCCCCTTGTAGACACCAGAGGGCTGCACTTACCAATGGCTCCTTTAACAGTTCTATCATTAGCAATTAAGCTTTGAAAGCAAGGAAGCTTTAAGCCCTTTTTAAGTGTAGTAGTCATGGATTAGAGTAAAAAACACTTCAGAAATGTTAACCATTGCAACTATTAATCTGTTATCCTGAGACTGAGTTTAATGGGCTTCAGCCAATTCCCTCAAACCTTATTATTTAATATCCAATTCTAATAACAGCTAAATGTATTATAAATATTCAGATAATAACTGTTTGTTGTTATTGATCACATTTGTTTGTTTCCATTTTCTGTTTTACTTTAATATATGCTACTTAGAATCATCCCATTCTTTAGCTTACTGGCATTTTTTTACCTTATTCTGTCTTTTTTTGGTCATATTAACTTTTAGTAAACAGTTTTCAAATGGCTTTATATGAAATAGTATGTTAAAATCACAGCTAAGTATGCAAATTTAAATTCAATATAATTCAGTAAAAATGAAAAAATAATGATTACAATTTCATGCTAGCGCAAGTGTTCTAAATTCAGCAGTACAAGAGTGTTTAAAGTGGCACTGTGTAGAATTATGTGCAGGGAGAATGAATTTAGACATTTTGATGAAAATTTGCCATCTTTCTTAATTATGTGAAGCATAACTTATGAATAGCAGGTTCTGTTTGTCTCTGTCTCTCTGTTAGAGCTGGGCAATATGGAAAAAAATCTATACTACAATAAATTGCCTGAATTACTGTGATAACCAAAAATATGATACATTTTCCCTTGAACATATTACCTATAGCAAACTTATTTAATTTCAAACTTTCCAGTAGTTGATTCATTTGGTATTTGTGTGTGTGTTCGTGTGTTTGTGTGTGTGTGATGTTCCACATGGTTACTGTAGGCTTTACTTAAGAACATTACAATGGTTCACTGAGGAACAGTGGTCGAAACAGCACTTTTGAATCTTTGAGATTCACATGCTGCTCTAAGTTTCCACAGTAACGTTAACGTTCCATGAGACTATCAACACTCCACTTTGCCCTATCATTGCTTTCTCAAGGCCTTTCATGACACTGATGCTGTGTTTGTTTAAATACACAGTTGCAGCCTAAAAAGAGATTGAACTGTTCTTTGCAGAATCCTTGGTAGTAACAGATCTGCTGTTATAGCATATGAGATTAGAGAAACCAATGCCCCTGCAACTGACAGTATGCAGACATTTCTGAAGCCTTTAAAAAAAAATGTACTGTATTTCAATGAGTTGCCATTACCTTGACATACTGTATACTCACCCTTTCCCAACTTGATTGAACCCTGTCAATCAAGTTGGGAAAGGAACTCTCTAGAAAAACATAGAAGTCTCTCTATGTTTTTCTAGGCCTAGATTTAGAGAATTGCTAAATGGTAGCATTAGAGATTATGGAAAACCTGATTTATCTATAGTCCATTGGTTATTTTAAAAAAGCATTGTAATTTTACAGTTTAAATCCATTTATTTCTGAGAAGCCACACCCAATATATTTAATTACCTGTAGTTGCCTTCAGAAAAATATGGAAATTGTTTGGAATGGCCTTTCACACTTATGTACTTCGGTATTGTACTGTTTTTGAGAGTTTCACACTTACGTACTTCGGTATTGTACTGTGTTTGTGAGTTTATTGTGGGTTAAAAGGTAGAACAGAAAAATAGATGATTCTTTTTGCATGAAAAAACAATCAAGAAGAGTTGTAAGTGGAAATAAGTAGGAAAATAAGTCCGATTTTTGTTTGTATCTGTCGTTTTTATTTTTTTTAATTTTCATTTAATGTTTTCTATGAGGTTCAGTGTGTTGCGTAATGTGATGTTTCCATTTTCGTTTTCTTGTTTTGCAACTCTAAAGAGAACCAGTCTTTATGGGGGGGGGGGGGGGGGGG
>JACXGM010002982.1:28505-44157 GCA_016801145.1 Umbra pygmaea | reverse complement strand
ATGTCAGAGACTGATCAGCGTCCATAGGTGACGTCAAACTGATGTCAGAGACTGATCAGCGTCCATAGGGGATATCAACCTGATGTCAGAGACTGATTAGCATCCATAGGGGATGTCAACCTAATGTTAGACTGATCAGCGTCCATAGGGGATGTCAACCTGATGTCAGAGACTGATCAGCGTCCATAGGGGATGTCAACCTGATGTTAGACTGATTAGCATCCATAGGGGATGTCAACCTGATGTTAGACTGATCAGCGTCCATAGGGGATGTCAAACTGATGTCAGAGACTGAATGCTCCATGTGTCTGCAGCTAATACGCAACGATTAACTACTGAATGGGTTGACATGTTTACTCTCACGCAAAAAACGTTTGTCAAATTAACAAAGAAAATACATAACTTGTTTTTGATCTTTATCTGGAATGACAATGTTTTTACTGATTGTGGTTTAGATGAATCAGTCTGTAATTGACATAAAAAGCAGGGCGTCCTTTTAAAACATCTGGACTGTCTTCTTGTCATTCCGCCCACAGCACCATGATCAAAGCAGCCCAATCAGGACATAACCCATGACTTTCTCAAACTAACATCCTTAAACAATTCCACAGCCTCTCCCACTAATACTTTTCGACAATTGAACTCTGTTTAATTTGAGCTTTTCAACTTCAAAGCTCTGACACAACATGGCAAAGGACTCAATCTCAATAAGAGACAATGCTACCATAAATTGCGCCCACCCGGTTAATGCATGAATAGATTAGCTCACTCAGTAAGTGACTCTCCAATGTGTGACCCTGAAAAATAGCTGCATATGATGACTGGTGATGCAATCAGGGGAGTGGAGTGGCGGACAAACAGTGCTGATTGCTGCCCTCCCTGTTCTGTTCAAGTGAAACCTAGTGGGAGCTTTCAATCTGTCGGGTGATTCTAGCAGGTCAAATGAGGCAAAACAAAAATGGGCCAGCTCGTATTGGCTTGTTTTGGTTTTACATTGTGAAATGGGTTGCTCTAATGCAATGGTTTTAATGACACTGTACGCTTGAACGAGACTAACAATGTTGACGCACACCAACATATATTAAGAAGAACGAATGCTGAAATAAAATATTAAATGCACTATGGATATTGTTTTACTGGCGGGGGGTGGGTGGTGTGTGTGGTTGCGGTGGTGGTGGTGGGGGGGCATTTTAAGATACAAACAGGTTAAATGCAGGATTTTACAGCAAAGATGTATATGGATTGATTATCATAGTATGTATGGTTTAAATCAGGGAGGGGAGGAGATATAGTGGTAAAAGAAGATAAAAAATATATCCAACTTCATTTAAACAGTTTTATCCTAATTAAAGTGCATGAGAAGAAAAAAAATGTGGTCAGTCAAAAAAAATGTAGTCAACAAATTTCATAGTAAAAAGGGTCCAAGCAAAGTTCATGACAAAACCTAATTCAACATCTATTTAATACATGTTATCTCATCACCTAAGTGTAAAACAATAGACTCTTTAACTTCAGATTCACAAATGGCACTGTACCCCAGCATCAAAGAAACTAAATGTTTTATTCACGAGATGATCCAGAAATAAGGTAGAGATGTGCATGAATTTGTCCAGTACATGGCTAACTTTATTAGCAAAAACATTTGTAACTAAAACAATTTGCACATGGGTTTTACTGTGTTGCAGCACACAGTTTGAAAGAGAAACTGATCTTATAAATCCGTCCCAGGCTGGGGACCGGATGAGCAGTCTTCTTCACTGGCTTGTCGTTCTTCTCCTCTCCTCTCTTCAGAAAAAAAGATTATTTGGAGCCAGATGTGTGATGATGCCACTGAGCTTTCAGACGCTAAAACCCTGCCATCCGATTGTCGCTACGCATAAATAAACCTCCAAACAAACCGGAATGCGTGCACAGACACGCACTGAAGAGGTGCAAATAATGACTCGCGAAATGGGATGTAAGCTCTTTAAAGACGCAGTGTTTCTCTCTCCCTCATCTCTTTGTCTCTGATGGCAGAGCGCCTTGTGAGGCTCCTTTAAACAATCCGCCCAGAAACAACCACTCAAAACAAGTAGCAGAAGCGGTGTGCAATAAGTGTGTTTTTTAAACATGTACACAGAGATATACAAGGCACTGCTTCACCTGCACTTCTACACAAGTAGCTGCACATACAGCCTATCTGACTGCCTTAGGGACAACTTTGACTTCCAGGCGAAGCCGGCAAACGGTGTAACTTGAGTTGAAGTCAATTTTGTGTGTTTTGGGGGTATTTAGCATTTTCACTAGAGGGATTCCGGTAAGATGCATACTAGCTCATTACAGAACCAATCAACCCTATTGTCATTGGTATGTACCCTCCCTTTTGTCTCCATTTGGGAAAAATGAGAAGGAAGCAGGCACATCACCTACCAGATAGAGGCAAATGGTTCAAATGTTTGTGTGTGTTTGTGTGTAGTGAAGGTTGTTATGAAGCCCGGTAGCTGTGCGCTCCGGTGACTCAGATGCACCACGCTAAAGCACTGCTGGGCAGGGGCGTAGCAAAGGATCCTGGGCCCTATGCCTAGGCAGGCCTGATGGACCCCCATCCATGTAAAATAAAATATATTCCAGCCTTTCAAGGCTCCTCTCTCCCCTTGGGCCCTGGTAATCAGTATTGGTTTTACCCCCAGTCCAACACCCCTGCTGCTGGGCCCACAGCCTTGGAACTTTATAACAACACAAAATAAAGGACATTAAAGAACAGCTCACTTTGTTTTTTTGAGATTTCAGACCTGCTACAACTCAGCAGACCTTGCCAGGATATAGGTCTACTTAATGATACTTCAGCTCTGCCGTATTACACCAGGCCATGCAGCTAAAAATAAAGCTTTCCTGGCTGGGAAATATTACAGCTCTATGGCTTTAACGGACAACGCTACTTTTGAGTGGCCAGTTCATCGAGTACCTGAAAATGGATCACGGCCATATGGATTGATATATAAAGCAGGAAGACGGCTGTGAATTAAGGCATTCAGATTCAGTTCCGGTTTGGCTGAGAATGGAAACATAGTTTGAACTAAAAGACTTGGAGCATGGTAGGGGAGTGGTGTCAGGTACATAGGTGTCATCCTCTCAGAGACAGGCTGGAGGGTTTACCGTGAATTGTGTGAAAAACTAAACGCATCTGATCAGACTTCTGTGGGCAAAATCAACTAGAGGAAGTTAAAGGAGAATGTAGGACTTGTGCAAGATAACCAATGGGCCACAAACAGGAACATAACAGTGTAGTAACTCGCAGAACTCATTTGTCCTTGTCATGGATTGCTAAGTGTGGAGGACAACCACACCGCTATTACTGTTGCATACACCACAGCTTCATTTAACCCACATTAGAGGTTTTACCAAACCTATGTTTGTGTGGAAAATGATGTGTGTCTGTGGGTTTCCATATGTCTGCATGGTCAAACGAGTTGACCTGATGGCTTTAGAGAAACGAATTGAAGTGTTGATCTGAGGCCAAATTAAATCGAGTTTCAAGTATCTTGACGTGGATGAAAGTACTTCCCAGTAGCTCTATGGAATTTTGATCAGATTCCCTGGCATCCTCATTATTCTGAAAAATCAAATGGTCTGGCTTTGCCAATGTTCATTGGCTACTATATTTGGCTGGATAATTTACAAGACATTTGGCAATGGAAACAGTCTAGTTCAGGTATCAATGTGTCCCCTGAGCTAGCCTGGCTGAACTTTGCTGTTCACAGCGAGTCAAGGGCATTGGCTATAACCTTGATTTGTTACCTAATTCCGCCTAACGGCAGACCTCTCACTGTCAGGATTAGAAAATAAGTTGTACAGTGACGGCGCTGCGTTGGGGAGCTTTGTGTTGCTGTGTGTGGGTGTTTGACAGAGACACAGAGAAGCACATCAAAGCCCCTCCCTAGACCTCCCCAGCCACTGCTGTAAGCTTCAGCTTTAACCAGGCAAGTACTTTGTAGCAGCCAGAAATGAACACAAACACTCAGCAGCAGACAGAAGTAAATGTGCTTTTAGGTGAAACACAATGGTGTTAAGCTACATAAAACTAATGCATTGGTATGACTGGATGTGAGGGAAAGAGAGCGCTGTTTCGTCAAAAAAGCTGGACCAATGTTGGATGAATTTAGAACTCCAGCAACTCTTAGACGATAGTGGATGTTGATTAAAAGCTTTGTTAATGTTACCCTTAACACACGTCATTGTTAATGCTACCCTTAACACACGTCATTGTTAACGTTACCCTTCACACGTCATTGTTAATGTTACCCTTAACACACGTCATTGCTAATGTTACCCTTAACACACGTCATTGTTAACATTACCCTTAACACACGTCATTGTTAACGTTACCCTTAACACACGTCATTGTTAACATTACCCTTAACACACGTCATTGTTAATGTTACCCTTAACACACGTCATTGTTAACGTTACCCTTAACACACGTCATTGTTAACGTTACCCTTAACACACGTCATTGTTAACGTTACCCTTAACACACGTCATTGTTAACGTTACCCTTAACACACGTCATTGTTAACGTTACCCTTAACACACGTCATTGTTAACGTTACCCTTACATACTTGGTTTTTTCCTGCATATGATTGCATGCATCCCATATAAATACACATAGTTCACTCCATTTGTATTGGGACAGTAAATTTGATAACTGTGCTGTCCACTCAAGGCCATTGAGTGAAGAGATAAGTATAAAGCAAGAGTACATACTGCCACCTTTTATCTCTACGAAGACAGCTTTTAGTGTTCCATCCCCACATGGTATACAAGACTCAAACCTCTGATGAGCACCAAAAACCAAAAGACCAAATTAGCATTTGCTAAAATGTACAGAGTTCAGCCAGTACAGTTTTGTAACAGGTATATGGACAGTTGGGTCGAAAGAGATCAAAAGCAAGTCAAAAGTCAAGAGAATAAAAATGAACTAATCTAAAGCATACCCCATTATCTGTGAAGCATGGTGGAGGTAGTGTCATAGCATGGGCATGCATGGCTGCCACTGAAACTGGCTCAATCACTTTATTAATGATGTATAAAATGGCTGCAGCTGAAATAATTCAGAAGTATATTGGCTACCAACACACAAGAAAACGCCAATGACTCGTTGGCCAGTGCTTTACAATACTACAGGGCAATGATCCGAAACACACTGCCAATGCAAACAAGGCATTAATCGAGGGTAACATTATTATGTACTTTTTAGACTGGCCAAGTCAATCCCCTGATATCAATCTTATTGAACATGCATTTCACTTGCTGTAGAGATAAGTCAGAAACTCCTAAACCAAGCAACAGCTGCAAAATGGCAAAGCATCTGAAAGATTATACCAAGAGTATAGTGATGTCAATAGTTTGCAGACTTACTACTGTTATTGCATGCAAGGGATTTGCAACTAGGTACTTGGTTTATAATCTCTACATTTGCTTTAAGCAGAATCTCCCAATATTTATGCTCACATAAGAGGAGACGATGGAACTATTAAAGTTACGTTATTCTTAGATGGTTAAACATGTGTTAGCAGCCAGAAATAAGTCTGTACTCAAAGTCTGGTCACATATTGATCTTTGAATTATATTTTGAAATGCCAGGAGTGTAAATATAAAAAAATAGCAAAAATATAAATTTGAATTATATTTTGAAATGCATGGAGTGTAAAGCAAAAATATCCATTTGGATTTTAATGTCCCAATACTTATGGAGATCACTGTAAAATCTAAAATCCCACTAAAACAAGTAAACAAGGCTTTGATTCAGAATGACCTTTCAGTCTTTTTTAGAAGGGCTTATTTCACAAAGACATAGTTTTTTTCATGTCAGAAGAAAAACATGCCAAATAACACAGTGCAGGTATATCGAATATAGTGCATGCAAAGCATCTGTCTTTTCAGACGCCTTCTCAAATTTCGAAGTGAGTTCTACTACTAAATTTTTATTAGTAAGTAAGGTAGTAAAGCTTTTAAAAGGAAACAAATTTTGTGTGTGTGTGTGTGTGTGTGCGCGTACGTGTGTGCAGTCAGGAAGGAAGTAGCGCAAGATCTCTGGAGAAAGGATAGGTTTCAGGAACAGTAAATCAAGGCTGCTATTAGTCAAATGCATTTAAGGGGAAAAAAAAGTCAATGTACATTCATATACACATTAACATTCAATGTCACACTCATGTGAAGTGCAACACTAAATGGATTAGCATTCATTTCTAAAATCAAATTCATAAAAACATTAAAGGCCTACTGTACTGTCTGTATTAAATATATTTGCATTAGTAGATTAATTTACTTCTACTAACTTTATGAATGCTCATGATTGCACCCCATCCCCATAATTTTAAACCTTAATAAAAAGCAATTAATCCACAAATAAATAAAATATTGTACATAAATCTTATCCATCCCATTACCATACATTATATGGAACGTTTGATGCCAGAGGTGGAAAGTAACACAATTAGAAATAATAAAGCTACAGTAACGGAATACTTGAGTAATTTCACTTTCTTAAAGATGCCATTTGAGAGCTTAATGATATAAATTAAATTTGTATGTGCTCTAATTCTGTGAATGTAGTTGATCCCAAAAATCTTTATCTATTAGGGATATTTGCAAAGTTATCATTTAACAGACAAATGCATTAAACAAGTGTTTAAAACTTCTAATCACTCCAACTTATATAGCATTAGAATCACAATTTGGACAAGATGAGGATTCATCTTTGAAGAAATTTGATTGCTTTGGTTATAACTATGTTCTTTCTGCATTACTCTGCTTGGGCAAAATGTAATAAAGTAACTAATTCTACTACAGAAGTAATAAAAGTACCTTCTATAACAGTAAGGTACAACAACTGAACCAGTAGGTAGGATAATTAATATTTTTTATAATCTATATAACAAGTAAAGCTTTTATCTATAATACAGTCAAAACCTGAAATTTCTAACAATCTGAAAGTTGTAACTTCACCAAAATGTTAATGAATGTGCAACTTTTAGAACAATAATACAAAACAAACTTCAGTACAGTACACTTAACACAACATCTGACCTTAACTGCGGTAGCTTTACCTAATTTCCTCTCATTCGCTAAGGGAAACAAAACACCAGCGCTGTTCATTAATTTGTGTGTGTCAATTAGCATATTGGCGCCACCTCTTAGCTCTGTTTCTGGCAACAACCACACACTGGAGGAGTATCAAGTTCATTATTCAATAACAGTCCTGTAGCTACCCCATTCTCCCACTCTGATGAAATGTGTGGTGTGTTTGTGTGTGTACATGGATAGACAGGATCATTACCCATACAACAAGACAACACAGCTCCTCAAGGTTAACAGAATAGATTGTTAGCACTTGAAGAAAAGATGGCAAGTGCATGGAGAAAGGAGGAGTGAAAAATTTGAAAGAAAGGAGAGAATATTTTACCGGAGTGTTGACAGGCTTCAATTAGCTGAATTCAAAGACTATATTTTAAACTAGCTTTGGTGGGGGCTGATGTGAAACGGTTGGGATGAAAGACTAAAATGTTGTACATATCAACTTCTACAATCTCAGAAACGGCAAAAAATAGTGCCTACAGAAAATCATCATACCCTGTCAAAATCCTTACCTTTTGTCACATTACACCCTGAAAATTGAAATTAATTTTATCTAACTTTGCCAGCTGTATTTACAGATTTTAAACCTCAACATCAAAGTAAAAATATCATTTACAAAAACTCTGAACAAATATTTAAATGTAATTCCAAACTGGATGACCGAGCCAGGAGGACATTCATCAGGGAAGCTACCAAAATGCCAAGGGCAAATATGAAGGACTTACCGTACAAGTCCTTATGGCCGATATTGGCCGTCTGTGCATGTGACAATCTCGCAAGCTTTACACAAAGCTGGCCTGTTTGGTAGGGCGGCAAGAAAGCGAGCAACATGTAGTCTTGATTGCGCTTTGCAAAAAAATCCCTTGGAAGATTTTTTGGACTGAACTGCAAGCGTTATTGGGTGAAAAGCAAAAATAGCACACCACCCAAAACACATTATACCTACTGTGAAGCATGGTGGTGGCATTAATATGTTGTGGGGGGTGTTTCTCTTCAGGAGGGACTGGGCAATTGGTCAGAATTGAAGGGAAAATGAATGCTGCCAAGTACATGCAAATGCTTGAGAAAAACCTGCAGCCCTCTGCTAAACAGCTGAAGATGAGCAGGTGGTTCACCTTCCAGCACAACAACAACCCTACACACACTGCCAAAATAAAATTACTCATTGGCTTAGGGATAGGAATGTGAATGTCCTTGAGTGGCCAAGTCAGAGCCCTGACCTAAATCCAATTGAAAATCTGTGAATGGACTTGAAGCCACCAGTCAATCACCACTCGCCACAAACCATAACTGAACTCGAACAATTCTGCATGGAAGAATGGGAAAATATTCCCCAATCTTGGTGTGCAAAGCTAATAGAGACATCCAAACAGACTGACGGCTGTAATGAAAGCAAAGGGTGACTCTACGAATTATTAAATCATGGGACTGATCACTATACTTACTGTTATTGAAGTTTTTTTGTTTCCAAACTTTTGCCTTTTTACGTTTCTTGAATGTTGTAAGGCAGAATGTGTAAATAAGCCTGGAATAAAAATTATATTTTAAATGGGTTTTGATTTTGATACCAGACAAAATTTCAAAGGGGTATGATGATTGTCTGTAAGCGCCGGAAATCTTATGGAGGGAAAAATATTTTTTTCAACACCAAATTAGTGTCCAAAATATCTATGCAAAATTCGTCTCTGGAGCCTCCTGCTGTGTACTGAAGCAACAGACTCAGCTGGATCTGGAACAGAGCTGGTTGGCTGCAGGGTCTAGGCCCAACATGGCAGAGGATTCAAACAGGTGGCAGTAATCTGACTTCCAGTCTGAGGAACACAGTGGATATCTCCTTCCCTCGCACTGTTTCGTAATGTTTTTTTCCTTGCTCTAATTTCTCTTATCTTTTCCACATCCGCTCCCAATCAGTCTCGTGTTTATATCTCCCTGTCTCAGGAGGCCTACGCTACACAGAAGCGTTCCTGGCCTCTGTGGGTCTCTCACTCACTCACTCTCTCTCTTTATAATGTTGTTGATGTTTTTGATTGTGTTTGTTTGTACTAGTGTCATAAAGTGCGCAGCAGTGCCAATAAAGGAAACACCGGTGTCTTTCTCTCTGGGGGTTGGCCTCCACAGCAGCACGGCTGGCCTCAGAAGCTCAGTCACACTGGCTTCTCCCTGAAAAACCAGAGGACTGTTCTTTCATCCTCCTCAATGGGGAGTCGAGTGGCGGATGCTGTCCCGAAAGAGGCAGCAAGAGAGACGAGAGGCGGAAAACTAAAGGGAATAGATGTTTCGTGTGTATCCGTTGATCTGGGCATAGCAGCTCCTGTGTGCGGCGGCGGGTGTGCGTCTTCTCAAAGACAACCACACACTACCAATGTCTTCGTTCCTGCCTGAAGGTCTCTGTGGTTCCTGGGGGGGCGACTCCAGAAAACAAAGAGAGGATCACTGCCTCAGTCTGAACTATAACACATGCTGTCATCTCTCTCCACTTCCTCCAGTCCCTCCTCTCTCTGACCCACCAAAGCTCCACTATTCCTCTCAGGAACCCGATCATCCATCAATAATAAGCAGACCAAGGGGCTCCACTGGGGATACATAATCAGACAGCACGATCGAGTCTGACGCCTGTGTGCACGTAGGACAAATTGACCAGCATCAACCATATCTCAATACGTGATACATCGCCACGCAGTCCATTTTGACAGCCTCTTCCAAACTGAGGTGGGACCAGCACGGAGGAGACCTGGCACAACAACTCCACGGAAAAATTATAGTAATGCAATTTGCAGAGAGGTTGTTGCAGTGGGAGAAAGGATGACAAAATATATTTCATACATAATTTCTGTTGCTGCTATTGATGTTCACATGTGTCGTTTCTAAATTGTTTGTCAGCAGATCACAAGTCCTTCAAGTGGCCATACGATCATGAGACTGACAGAGAAAATTAGATCTCAATAAATTTAAAAAGAAAATGCCGGTTCTTGACAGTAAGACTGTTCGTTCACCGAAGTTTGAGCAAAGAATTTTGAGAAGTCACCATTAACACATAGGGATGACTGAATCAATGCATAAACAGACAGATGCCATGCACACATGGATCAATGTCACATCAATAACAGCCTAGATTGATAGGTTGATAAATACCATTGGGAAACGACCAAGTTTTCTATCCTTTTGTAACTGTCTCCCTACTTTAACACTGCCAGCCTCTCCCCGAACAATTTTCCCACACTTGGCTTGGGACAACAAAGAAATGAAGATTGTTCAAAGCACTCAGAACATGGTCTGGTCGTGGTCTCACATACTGTTGTAACACAGTGCCATTTATGTTCATGTAGAATCCACGAGAGATTAGGATCTGACAACCAATTGACTTCTAGATGTCTTTCAATATCAAACAGTTGTTACGGTTACCAGGGTCATTTGGATGACAAATAGTCATCCTTTCAAAACAGAATGACCATCGAACAGCTCTGGTACTGAAGCCAAATATGTCCCACCAGCAAGGAGAAATGACAGGAAGAGGGGTGAGAAAAACAGAATAAGTATGGAAGAGTTAGCTGCCAGAGTGAAGCACTAAAGTGATGCCATTCTAATGAGCATGCAACGTTTTTATTCCCTCCTCTTTGATTGGATGAACCCTTTACTAGAGATAAAAGGAAGCCAGAAACAACAAAGCTTTTTTTAATAAAATAAAATGTCTGTGTGGCATACTGGGCTAAGTCGCTGCATTGCAGGACAGTCTATGTCATGATAGTCAGTGGTTTGAGCCTAAGTATGGGTTCTCTGGCTTTCTCCGGACCTCCAGAATGAGGCAGTGCAAATTGGCATAGTGCTGCCCGAGATTTGGGATTGATGAGTTGAATTATCTACCTTTAAAGGTCGCTCTCCAGCGACCCCTTGTGTACAGATCGGGCGCCTGTAAATTCAATCACAAAACTAAAATTGGTGAGCGTAATCATCCCATACATGATCTCACTAAAGGCTTCCAGTGTGAAAATTATCGGCCGACTCAGCGACGTGTCTAGATGAACCATGTGCATGCCCCTTACTGTCCTGCATCTGTCCAAGGACTTGCGGATCTGCTGACAAGGCAAGGTCCGTGGGAATTGGGAGGTGAGAAATATTTAAAAAAATAATGGTTTCTTTGCCATTTAAAATACAATCATTCCTTGCAATGTTTAAACAGTTGGCTTATGTTAGAATGGGTAAACGCTTGATTATCTTCCAGAACTTACAGTTGTGGTCAAAAGTTCTGAGAATGCAACAAATATTGGTCTTTGTAAAGTTTGCTGCTTCAGTGTTCTTAGATCTTTTTGTCAGTAGTTACACAGTAATTACAACTGTCAAAGGCTTTTATTGACAAATACATCAAGGTTATGGAAAGTGTAATTTTTTTTACTTCAGCAGTCCAATCCCTGTAGCTTTTGCAGAATATCAATCTATTCCTGAATTTTTCCTGGAGAAACGTGGCTTCTTTGCTGCCCTTCTTGACACCAGGCCTTCCTCCAAATGTCTTCACCTCACTGTGCGTGCAGATGCACTCACACCTGTCTGCTGCAATTCCTGACTAAGCTTTGCACTGGTGGTGCCCCGATCCTGCAGTAGAATCAACTTGAAGTTCTTGATGATCTGATAAATCGTTGATTTAGATGCAATCTTACTAGCAGCAATATCCTTGCCTGTGAAGCCCTTTTTGTGCAATGATGACGGCACATGTTTCCTTGCAGGTAACCATGGTTGACAGAAGAACAATGATTTCAACCACCACCCTCTTTTTAAAGCTTCCAGTCTGTTATTCTAACTCAATCAGCATGACAGAGTGATCTCCAGCCTTGTCCTCGCGAACACTCTCACCTGTGTTAACGAGACAATCACTGACATGATGGCAGCTGGTCCTTTTGTGACAGGGCTGAAATGCAGTGGAAACGTTTTTTTTATTAAGTTCATTTTTATGGCAAAGAGGGACTCTGCAATTCATTGCAATTCATCTGATCACTCTTCATGACATTCTGGAGAATATGCAAATTGCAATCATCAACACTGAGGCAGCAGACTTTGTGAAAATTAATGTGTGCCATTCTGAAAACCTTTGACCACGACTGTACAGTACATGGTGCCTGTTCCTTTTGCACAGCATCAGAAAAAATTGCTCTTAAATATAGCCAGTGTTCAAACAAAAAACAAAGGTCATTGTAGGCTATGGAGTTTCTGTAGTAGTCTACACAATGTGTCCAAGTCTACCAGGCAAAACCTAGAATTGGAATATGTCAGAAGTTGATTTATAAGTGTCTCAACCATTAATGCATCATACTTTTCCCCTTGTGTCCACCATCCCATTACCAACCTTGAAAGTATTACTATCAGATATATTGTCAGATTAGTGTACGTGTTGACATTTCCCCCTCTCTTTTTCCAATTATGCCATAGTGCCTCCATTAGCCATACGCAAACTATTTCTAAGGCCTAACCCTAATCATAACTGCCTGAAACTAACACTAACCACAAATCTAACACTAGCTTTACCATTCACCCTAAACCTGAAATGCCCTTTTTCCTTGCAGGAAACAGCAAAATTGCAAGACTGAAATGTCAGGTATAACTAGGATTTTGGAGATTTATTCATGGAGATTATCTGGTCATACACATGAATAGTGAAACCAGGACCACCCTCACAAACTCTACCTTCAAAACTTGGACCTGTCCCTCGTTGGTGATATCTTTCAGAAGATCACAGAAGGATCTGCACAGGCCTTCAGCATAGCTCTGAAGGAAGTCGGCAGCTGACAGGTAAATGTAGGCATTGACAATCTGGAAGCATGTCCTCAGGTTCTCTGAGCTCAGTTCTGAAACAGACAAACAAATAAACACAATAAGAGAGCCAGAAATAATGGGATTGGTACAAGGAATATCCAACCACAACTATATTTTTCATAATCTTCACTGAAAAATAATAAAAACGCAACATGTTACTGACAATAAGAGAAGGGGCGCTTCTTGGCGTAGAGTGAAAACGGGATTGAGCGAGGTGCTCATAGGACAGCAGGATGATAATCAGGATATTATGAAAAGTAGAAGTAAAATAACTTCAAAAAGGTCCAAGGCACTCTCTCCCGTAATGTACAAAAATAATTTTATTCAAGCAGCATATAGTTTAAAAACACCTACGCATTTCAGCTCACAGGCCTTCGTCAGGGTGCACCGCAACATGTTACTATTTCAAAAGATTTTCCTGAGTTATAGTTCACGTGAGGATATCAAAAGATTGAAATGAATTCATGATGGCCTAATCTATGGATTTAACATAGGGAATACTGATATTGTTAACAGATTAAGGGTTTGGACCAGATATGCAGTCAGTGTTTGGTGTGACCACCATTTGCATCATGCAGAACAACACATCTGCTTCATATAGAGACTGACTTAAACTTTGTAAAAACCTCTCCCCACTCTGCCTTCCCATATATTTTCTCATTGGATCTGCACGAATCACGTAGGTCACCCATTTCGTTTTTCAAAAAGGTGAATTTCACCAACAGGTGAGAGGTTTGCATGCCTGACTAAGAAATGGAACCAGCTGTATCATAATCCAGAGCATCCCAAACATGCTCATAATGTGACCTGACCCGACAATAGGCTTCTGGAACTCATCACGTATCTCTGGGAGTTCAAATTGGTATTGATTAAATGCACTGTTCACAATGGAATCACCCACAAACTGCTCGCCCACAACATGCTATAAATCGTTCTCATGTTAACAAATTGGTCCATAACATTTGCAAAAAATATTTTTGTGCATTTGAAAAACGCTTACTGTGATCCTTCATTTCGGCTCATGAGACATCGGAACAACAATTCCCATGTTTGCATGCATATTCTGTTCAGTGTAGAACAAAATAGTTTGCTGGATTCTTGCAGACAATTAAAACTGCTAATTTGATTATAGGCTAACATCATAACATTGCAGCACTTAATTGCTCCTCTCATTCTAATTGTCAGCGCTTGGTAATAATCCGTAAGTACATAGTCCTCACACAGCAGGAAACATCAATTCTGACTGCTCCACTGGAACTCCCTTTCATCTGGGAAAACCCTACAATCTCTGTGTTAGAGCAAATTGTAATAGTGCTGTCAAATTTACCATGAGTAATTAATATGCCAAAATTTGAATTGTACAGATGATTTGAAGCTCTATGAAGCTGGGCAAAAAGGTTTCTCAGTATTTCTTAGTTTGAATATGAAGGAAATACAATTATAATGTACTGAATGAGTTGAATGGAAAGTACTAATTGTGTCAGTATTTTTGTTATTCTTGTACCATCTGTTGTGTTTCCTGTAATGGGTGGGGCATGAGTTGTTCCCTAATGATAGGAAAGGGGGATTCTATTAGTTGGTAAAATCCATCTACACAGCTGTGGTTTTAAATGAGCCAGCAATTGTCTGTATGGGTTTACCATTACTCTATAAAACAACTACCTACAGTTCTCTTGACAAAATTATTGTAGCCTTTCTGGCCACGTTTGACCTGAACCTAAAGCTATCCATCTAGGAAACGATCAAAGCCTTGTAAAACATTAAAGGTTCAATATGGGACATTTGCGATTCACAAACTCTTTCTTTGAAAACCCTATTTTGAATGTGTAGTATGCTGTTTATACTGTACAGTATGTGCAAAATCTACAAGTATAATTACTTTCATACCTCATCAATGAACTTGAATTGAAAGTGAGTGGTTTAGATGACATGGGGAAACAACTGGCACAAGTTGTTGAATGTCCCCTGCTCAAGGACACCATATTTCGAGCAATTCTTCTCTTTAAAGAATGTTATGTAGGCCTTATTAGGGTAGAAGTATGACCCTCTACACTGTAAGTAATATAACGTGCTAAAATTTAAAAAATATAAAGAACTTCACTTGAAAAGGTTTTTTCCCCCCATATGTAAAGTAGATTTTCGGCATACTTTCAATCATTTTTCATTGCAGTCATTTCACTTTTCATTGTGGAAAATGTAATTCAAGTAACAGTACTTGAGTATGTGAGTAGGAAATGTCAGTACTCTTTTCATCCCCTGGTGCGTGAGTGAGCAGGCCCGGAGGATATCAACATTCAGTACCAATGTCCATATATTAAATCAGCGTTACTTACAGTGTGTTCTGGTTAGACTCAAAGCTTGACATGCCAGCATGTTGAGAATGGCTAAGTGCTTGAACCATCTATGCTGTCATGTAGTCCATAATAAAACTGTACCACACTACAGCACCATAGAGGTTTGCATAATAAATCATTTCCTCTAACGAACTTGTAAATTATTTAAAGATGCACTCTCCTGACACTGGCATAAGCAACATATATATCTGGCATTAGCATTCAATCACTCCAGGGTTGTTGCACTGCTTTTCTCTAGGTAAGTGATTGCTAATGATGTTTCCCCTGGGTTGAAAATGGAAAAGGGATGGATTCAATTGCAGTCTGCTGTTGATGGATTCAAATGTGTGTGTGTGTGTGTGTGTGTGTGTGTGTGTGTGTGTGTGTGTGTGTGTGTGTG
>JACXGM010002982.1:8562-28405 GCA_016801145.1 Umbra pygmaea | reverse complement strand
TATGCTTAAACACTGTACTGACTAAGGGAAAATTAATATCTACACTGTGGGCACAATTATTGGGCAAGTCAGTATTTTGACCATATCATCATTATTGTACATATGTTCCAACTCCAATCTGTATAAACTGGAATATTGGATTTAAGTATATCAGGGGATGGGCATTTGTGTAATGAGAGAGGGTGTGGCCTAAGGAGATAAACACCCTATATTAAGGTGTGCATAATTATAAGTCCGCTTCTGTTCTTCAGGCAAAATGGGCCAAAGAGAGATTTACTGTAACTCAGTAAAATCAACCATTGTGAAATGTAGTTCAGAGGGATGCAACACTATTGAAATTGTTAATCTATTTGGGCGTGATCACAGAACCATCAAATGTTCTGTTGCAAATAGTCAACAGGGTTACAAGAAATGTGTTGAGAAAAAAGATGCCAATTAACTGCCAAAGATTTGAGAAGATTCAAACATGAAGGTACCAGGAACCCATTATTCTCCAGTGCTGTCATATTCCCGAACTGCAACCTACCTGGAGTGCACAGAAGTACAAGGTGTTCAGTGCTCGGAGACATGGCCAAGGTAAGTAGGCCTGTACGATTTGGGAAATATATGAATCACAATTATTTTGCTTAGAATTGATATCACGATACTCTGCCACAATTTTAATCTCACAAAGTGTAATGTTTATTGTACATATGAACCATGACAAATCAAAACAAATTGGCAGTACCAAAATGTTTTTCTTGGCACCTATAGCACATTGCGCATCACCACAAGCCTGTAAACATAGAGGCTTCAATGAATAAAGAAAATAAAGTACATACTGGCCATTTAAGTACAGTAACCAAAAACCAAAAAATAGTGAAATAACACATTGAACAAAATTTGGCCCTGATACAGGCTCTATCTGAACTCCTTGAACATGTCTATACAAAAATTATATTTTTTTATTTAGAATCTATGTCATTAAAAATTTAATCGGAAACAGGGGTGAATCGAGATCGCGATTTTATAATGATTTATCGTGCAGGCCTAAAGGTAAGGCAGGCTTATAAATCAACTTTTGACATAGAAGAATTTCTTCAAGCAGAGGTAGAGGAAAGTCTGCATCTTTCAAGAAGACCATGGTTTTTATGCAGGACAATGCTCCATCGCATGCATCGAAGTACTCCACTGCATGGCTATCCAGTAAAGGCTTTAAAGATGAAAGAATAATGACATGGCCCCATAGAAATAGAATAAATATAGAATGGCCATTCCAATTCAAATCAATGTAGCAAAATAGTCAGAGCCAGGGCCATATATAGAGAGAGTATGGCCAACTAGGGAATCAAGTGTTCTGACCTATCCCGTTATGCGATTGGTTGTGAGGTGGTCACGTGTTTTGTGGACTCCATGTTGGAGCCCAACATTCAGCTGATTTACACTAACACAGTGCAGGGACTAGTGGAAAAATGTAATAAATAACTTTAAAAATTACATAAATCACTGAAAAAAATGGCCAACTGTTGCGCGTTTGGCTGCAATGAAAGACAGTGGAAAAAAAACTTTTACAAGTTACCCCGTGAACCAGAAAGGCGAAAAGTGAGGGAGCTGTATGTGAAATTAATGTTTTTTTAGGCTACAATATGGGAAGGGTTTATCAATGTCTATTAATAATAATAATAGCCTAACAATGCAGTACATTACAATGCAGCACTAGTTACACTTACAATTTTCGCCACTGAGTAAGTTTAACCTGTCCTCGGCGATGGATGAACTACGAAAGGTTACGTCAGGACTCAGGAGACTGAAGAGAAAAAAGGTAAACACTGCGCAGAGACTTATTAGACGAGTGGTTACTCACTACAAATAGCATATTTTAGAGACCCATTTGTGATATAGAAGGTAAATATGCACTGGAATATTTATGTTAGGGCCTTTTACATATTGAAAAACGTTGAAAATAACATGTATGTGCCTGTTTATAGTTAAAATAAGCGATTTCAAGATAGCATATTCGCCCCATAGGGTTACACTGTAGATTCATCTGATGATGGTCTTCAATATGGCATTTGCGTTGGCCAAACTCTCTCTCTCTATATATATATGGCTCTGGTCAGTGCAGCAGCCATTTTTATATGTACTGTACCATTCCATTGCAAAGATCTAGCAGCTTTCTTCCGCATTAAATTAATTTGCGGACTCACTAGTGGCCTGTCTTGTTGGTGAAGAGGTTTAACCCACGTCAAACTGCTTAGGCTCTCATTAAATATTTTACGTTTGAAAATATACAGCTTATTTATAATTTTCTACAATTGACTACATTTAGAAGTAGCCTACTGGATCACTTTTATTCTTTGGACTGAAGTTTTTCTTCCCCATAACATCATTTAAAATGTTGTTTTTCTCTCAATTCTGATTCATCAAAATGCATTTCAAGAGAGTGATGACCAAAAGAGTCCTAAAGTAGGCTATGTTAAAAAAAGGCCAATGTATATTTACTAAATAATTTATAAGGCTACTACATTATTATATGTACCTATTCATTTTTACAAGGTAAGCATAGTAATTACACTTCAAAATTGTCTCCTGTTTAATGATAAATTATCAATGATATCATGGTGTAAATCCCAGCTTTTTATTATTTATTCATGCATTTATTATAATACCTCACTCCATTAGAGAGCAACACATTGGATAAAATGACATTGCTGTATTTTCCTATTTGCCATGCAAAACAACAATGTTAAAAAAAACGCTTGTAGAATGAGCTACACTATAAACCCCTTTTCAGCAAACACTCGGTCCACAACCAAACGTAATTGATCAATTCCTGGACTTGTGTTATTCCCACTGTCATATACACTGAACAAAATATAAACGCAATACTATTGTTTTTGCCCCTATTTATCATGAGCTGAACTCATAGATCTAAGACCGTTTCTATGTACACAAAAGGCCTATTTCAAATATTGTTCCCAAATCTGTCAAAATCTGTGTGTTAGTTAGCACTTCTCCTTTCCCAAGATAACCCATCCACCTCACAGGTGTGGCATATGAAGATGCTGATTAGACAGCATGATTATTGCACAGGTGTGCCTTAGGCTGACCACAATAAAAGGACACTCTAAAATGTGCAGTTTCATCACACAGCATAATGCCACAGATGTCAACATTTTGAGGGAGTAAAACTGATAACTCCAATGCAGTGACGTTAAATCACCACTGAATTCTCTACCTGCCAACAACATTCTTAAAGCTATATCTGACAGCTATATTCGATCCAAGCTTTTTAATTAAGTTAATTAATGTGCATTAATATGGTGCAGGTGCGCTACACTGTACCTGCCAATTCACCCCTTGTAACACAGAATAAATGCCAATTTCATGGATACAAAAAGTATTACATTGTATATCTAGGATGTTTGGACATGTCAATTCGACTCTGTGTAATGTCAGACATCACACATCCCTATTGGGTGGGAATTGAGAGTTTCCTTCTGCACCCCAGTAGAGCGGTGTCAGACCATGTGGACCTAAAGCTAGCTACCAGGTCAATGTGAAGAAATCATTGGTTGTGGTAAAAGTAGTTTCTGGCTGTAATGCAGTAGATTGTTGATGACATGAAAATGTATTACATTTGGGATCTACAAGCTGGTGAAACACACCCTCTGACTTCAATAAGGTGTGAAATACACATACAAATAATAACCCAAACGTAGGCACATTTATCTGATAGTAGCAGTGAGGAAATTCACAAGTTTCCCCTGTGGAATCTGACCCACACATTGAAATGACACTCCCATCAAGACCTCGCTGTCTGAACGGAGAAGCATCCAATTCGGTAACTTTAAAAAATAAACCAGATTTGAGAATTAAGGCCTGCAGTGTGAACATCGTTTTAGGCACATCCTGATTGAGCAAGATATCTGGATTCAGACATCAATTTGAAACACACATTTACCAGACGCTCTTATCCAGAGTGACTTACAGTGAATACAGGGACATCCGCCTGGAGCAATGTAAGGTAAAGTGTCTTGGTCAAGGACACAACAGCATTTGGTACTGTCAGGAATTTAACCGAACCTCCCGACCTCAAGTCTGAGCCATCTGACACCCATGTTTTTAGTAGTACTGAACACTACAACGCCTGGATTACATGTGGTAAAATATTCCTTTACCATTTAGTTTTACAAGCATGGAACACAGCCTGATGTATTGATAAGAAAGAACTCAACAATAAGTCATTACTCCTCTGATATCAATAAGCAAATATAAAAATACAGTGTAAGGAGAGTACAACAGAACACTGTTGTTCTGTAAAGACCTCCTTAAAATGACAGTTGACAAGGTCTACACTGTGGTTTAATAGCAAAATATTGTAAGCGGCTAGGTGTGTAGCTAGGTATCTATATAACGATTTGATTTATTCTGTGTAGTCTTCCTGGAATGGCTAGCAAGTAAGTTAGCGATGCTCAGTACTGTTTCACTACGTTACATCACTAGTTCTGAAAATGGCAAGTATTTGCTTACCACAAGCAGTGGCTTTTGTGGGGTGCATGTAAATACTTTGGGTGACTGTCGTCAGTGTTGACAGGGCCGCTGGTTTGTACCACACATGGGGCAGTTGGATAGTGGAGAAACAATGTTTCACACGCACGTGTTGGTCGGAGCCCCACCCAAGCTAGGCATTTGCTTTTCAAAGGGTTACAAGGGTTTTTGCAGGTCTAGAATAGCATGTCCTGGTCTAAGAGCCTAGGTTTAGGAGGTTTAGAATTAGAATTAAAATTAGATTTGAGCAAAATCTTATGATAATACATGTTCAGTCCTTAAACAAGTGTGTGTCAACTGTGGTATTCTTTAAAAAATCTGTTTAGTGTTCATCCCCTATATACGCATGTTAAATCACCAAGAACCTAATTGTTAGGTCTCCAATGTCTACATAAAAAGGCACATTTTTTTAAATAATTATATATATATATATATATATATATATATATATATATATATATATATATATAAAATACTGTAATATTTTAAAGTGGGACCCAAATGGCACACTATTCCCTGTAGTGCACTCCCTCTGACAAGAGCCCATAGGGTACGATATAGGAAATAGGGACAGGACGTAGGAGTGTAATTCCTCCCAAGGGAATGCCCTTCTCAGCAGGGAGAAAAAACTAAGTGCAGAACATTGATGAGTCAAAGTAGAAAGCCATACAACATGAAAGTACACTGTTCTCCCCTGTGATACATTCCTAGCCACTCGGGAACAAAACCATTATTACAAAAATAAGAAAAAAATAATAAAGGGACGGATTAAGGATGATCTTTTCCTTATCATTAATGAACCTAGCGACAGTAACCGTGTTGTTTATCAATATGTGCACAAAAGAGCTGCTTGTGTCAGGGGTTCCTTTTCATTGAGGGGCAATAACAACTGGTAAAGGTCCCAGAGCTGTTCTGGTTGTTGTGTGGAGTCCACGGGTGGGGGCAGAGAGAGAGAGAGAGAATAAACACTAAAAGGTGGATGGAAAAGGAGCTATTGGTGGAGGAGAGAGCATTGATGGATGGGTTACGGCAATTGCAGTCTGCTGTTGATGGAGTCAAATGTATGTATAGTGTGTGTGTGTGTGTGTGTGTGTGTGTGTGTGTGTGTGTGTGTGTGTGTGTGTGTGTGTGTGTGTGTGTGTGTGTGTGTGTGTGTGCTGTATATGTGAGCTCATGTCAGTAAGCTCTTCCTAGACAGCCACGAGGACCTCTAATTTAACAGTGATGTGGATTGGCAGGACGGCTGATCCAAACGGCCCACCGTAAACACACACACGCAGCTTTTATCTGACAGTAATACGAACTGGCAGGGTTACTGATCTTAACGCCTGGAATAGTAGTCATCATCCATCCTGAGACACACACAGGCCCTTGGTTTTGCCGTTTCAATCATTCCAAACCCCTGACCAGGCCCCCTTGCTAGCTCCTAGGCATGCGTCCTCTCCACTCTCCCTCTCTTCCTCGCTCACTCTGGCCTGTTCAGTGACCCAGCTTAAACAACTTGCCACGCCCCAGCACACAGAGCTTTGACTCAAGGGCACGTGTTACCCATCTTGTAATCAAGGAATCAGGGAAGAAAATGAATGTTCCAGACTACAATGAAGCTATTTGAGGTTCTGACCTAGAGATCAAGGTTGTGTTCTTTATGGCGTGCTACTTTGGAGCTATGCCCGTGTGTCACGTCATGATCAGCTGTATTCAATATTATCCTCAACGTCTCATATTTAAAAAAGATTTAAAAGTCCTGATTATTTACAGCACTCCGTTAATTTTGAGCACAAACAAATTGAAAGTTACCCAAATGAAGGAAAGACAATACCTTTTGTTGCAGATGATGTTCAAGTTCAGAGCATCTATCTATTGGACAGACAGCCCAGTGTGGGCTACTCTATAAATCATTCTATGACTATTTAATGACTCATGACACAATTCTGTACAGTATCATTTGGCACCCTTCATAAAGACTAAGGAAAAAGTGATAAACTGAGAAACCATTAACTGCTTATTTTTCCCCCAAAAATGATTATTCTAATCTTAATCAAGAAATAACAAAAAACAACATGGGTCGAAATGATTTTGGCACCAGTCACGGTCATTTAGTAAGTTTTGCCTGTCTCCAATTGCCAATAATAAACATTTATTTATATAGCACTTTTCATACATGGGATGCAACGCAAAGTGCTTTACAGGCATAAAAACAAGTTCACACAATGTCAATATAAAATAATTGCAAATAAATAAGAAATAAAATAACAAACTTGTACATAACTTCACATAGTATTGTTCTACTGATAAGCACCTTTAAAAAGATATGTCTTAACCTGCCTTTTAAACATATGAATACTAGTAGCCTTTTTCACTTCATTTGGTAGAGAATTCCATATTTTTGGAGCATAGTGGCTAGAAGAAGCACCACCAGATCGTTTATAAGTAACTGGATAATGTGCCAGAAGATTAGCATTAGAGGACCTTAATCTACAATTTGGAAAATACCAAACAGTCTGAAATGTATAAAGGTGCCAAATTGTGCAGAGTTTTATAAACAAATAAAAGAAGCTTAAAATCGATCCTTTGATGAACTGGTAGCCAATGTAATTCAATTAAAACCGGTGTAATATGTTCTCTCCTTTTGAGTTTCATTAGTACTCTGGCTGCAGCATTTTGCATCAATTGTAGCTTCGATATAGTATCCATAGGTAGGGCAGTGTACATAGCATTGCAATAATCAAGATGAAAGAAAATAAAAACATGAATGAGTATCTTGGCATCATCCAAAGATAAAAAAAGGTGAATTCTGGCTATATTTCTCAGGTGATAGAAACAATTTTTTGTTCATCCAATTTACAATACTGGACAGACACTACAAAACCGTACTGAATCACCTCCAATATTCTTTGATAAGTTGCAACAGATCTGAGACATTACTCCATGCAGAATAACTTCCAAATACAGTAACATGTACACATGGAGAAACTTCTAAAGTTAGTTTTGGACCAACTTCAGCAATTTTCCAGGTACCGTTTCATCGACCAATTGCGTTTGCAAGTTCAAATCCAGACGGACACTTTGTGTGTGCTTTGTTCTCCGTTGCAGCGTGATGCAGACATGCAATTTGTACATTGTATCATTACATTAACCATAAGCCTTATCCAAACCTTAACCACTCTGAAACCTTGCTGTTAAGCCCATGTAAAATAAGATTTTTACTTTTTGTATTTAAATGAACCATAAGCCTTACCCAAGCCCTTACCCTAACCTTAACTACTCTGAAGGAAACCTTGCTGTTAAGCCCATCTAAAATATATTAAGAATACCTTTTACTGAAATGCTATGTCATGATGCTTCCAATTGAAATACATTAGTTTTGAAACATGCTGAGAGACACGAAAAGGAAATGTGCTGAAAGACACAAAAAATGAGAAAATTGTGTCCGTGTGCACGAATCAACAGATTAAAAATACTAAGGATAATAAATAAAAAAATTTACTTATCATTAATAATAGTAATAATAATGTCAGTAAGAAAACAAGGGGGAAAAGAAAACATTGCAGAGAGAAGGGAAAAAATTAGGAAAGAGAAAGGAATATCAAATTATGTAGTGTGGATTTATTTAAGTGTGAAATCTGTAGTCAGGTAGTCATATACAAGGGATTAGCCTAGTCCAAATAGATCAAATATGAGTTAGGAATTTATTCCAGGTTTCATTAAAGGTTGATGTAGCCAATTGATTCTGCTGTGGGCTGTTATTTGTCTAATGAAATGTATAGTAGGAGAGCGTTAGTCCAGTGAGTTATATGGCAGTCATTTTTAGATTTCCAAATTATGAAAATGATTTCGTTGGCAATAGTTAGAGAAATGAGCAGTGGGATTTACGTTGAAATGGATACCTGAGTTAAGCTTCCCAGCAAGCACAGCGATGGGGACAGTGGGACTCTGCAGCCCAAAATATTTGGGAGTTTTTCTATGACTGCTGTCTCCAGGGAATAAACTGGTTGGCAGGACCAAGTGGCGTGAAAATAAGTACAAAGTACATTGTAAACAAATTCCTGTGTTAAACAATGCCATTGAGTGCATCTTACTTTGTGTGTAGGGTATTCTGTGAATGGTTTTGTATTGTATGAGCTGTAAGTTAGTGTTCATAGTCATAGAGAAAATATGTTTTTATTGATTTGAGGTTGGAAGTGTTATGGAGGTAATTTTTTAAAATTCTATATTGTTGTAATTCTTGTTTTTAAGCCCACTGCATAGAATCGCCGAGCCATGTCAATAAGAATTTCTCTGCATAGGATGATGTATGTTGTTCAATGCATATGATAAATAAACCACTTTGACTTTGACTTTGACTTTGACATCAAAATAATATTTCCACCCGTACTTCTGGATGAGGGTGTGAAATGATATCAATCAGTTGTTGTAATATATATTTTGAGTCCATTTAAATAAATATTGCAGACGATTTGAAAGATAATAATAAATAAAATGTTGTGCTTCGAAGCCCCTTTGTAATTTTCTTTTTGTAATGTTGAGTGTGAAATCGTAGGTTTTTTATTTTTCCAATAAAATGTCATTGTTAGTGTTTTAAACCATTTGTCGGTGGGAGTGAAGGGGAATAGTGAAAATAAATAATCTGGGTTAGAGTTCATTTGAACTGATGCGTCCAATGAAAGTAAGTAGTAATCTGGTCCAACATTTATAATTGTCTTCTATGTTTTTTAGCAAAGGAGTATAGTTGAGGGAGAAAAGCTCTGACAGCCTAGATGAAATGTTAATGCATAAGTATTTTATATTGCCAGTGTGAAGTGGGAGAGTGATGAGCTGAAGGGTCCCAGCTGGTAAAGCATTGTAATGATAAAATAGTTGATATACTCCAGTTTATTGAATAAAGACAGATTGAGAAGTTGATGATAGTATCAAAAGTCTCTTAAAGTGATGTGAAAGGATTCTGCAGGTATAACAATAAATCATCTGCAAAAATATTTATTTTGTGTTTTGAGTTGCCATACATACCTTAAATTTTACTATTTTGCCATATTGCTGCTGCCCAAGGTTTGATAAAGATTGTAAAACATTATGGGGAGAGTGGACATCCTTGTCTGGAGTCTTGGTGAAGTGTAAAGCTTGGTGAAGTTATCCCATTTGTGGATATTGTAGCTCTAGGTGTGGTGTACAATGTTCTTATCCAAAGAATGAATGACTCTCCAAAACCAAATTTCTTCAAAATACCGAATAAAAAGGTCCAATTGATTTAGTGAAAATGCTTTTTCTGCATCTAATGATACAATTATGGGTTTGTTTTTAAGTCAGTGTTTATTAGAGACAGGGGACAGTAGCTGGATAGATGAGTCTGGACTTAATGTAATTAAGGCAGTGTTCATGTGTGTAGGTAGAGTAGAGGTAACTGAAATTTCCATGGTTTCTTTATAAATCAGTGTTGATATCCCAGAAATATTTGTAAAATTCTGCAGGAAATCCATCTGGTCCAGGTGATTTATTTTTTGGCATATTTAGTCAGTGCTTTGTGTACACATTCTGAGGTTAATTGGGTACCTAAAAATCTGTTTTTTTCCATATTGAGTGTTGGTAGGTCCAGATAATTTTAAATAGAGTCAATTTCTAATCAACTGAAATGAGTAAAGATTGCTGTAAAACTTAAGAAATACATTGTTTATTTTCTGTGGGATACGTGTGATAATAGTACACTTTAGTATCAAGTATAAATAGAATGATTGCTTTTTCCTTTTTAAGTTGTAGTAAGATCAACCATGTACAGTGGAGAGAACAAGTATTTGCTACACTGCCGATTTTGCAGGTTTTCCTACTTACAAAGCATGTAGAGGTCTGTAATTTTCATATGTACACTTCAACTGTGAGAGACAGAATCTAAATTGTATGATTTTTTTAAAAATTCATTAGCATTTTATTGCTTGACATAAGTATTTGATCACCTACCAACCTGTAAGAATACCAGCTCTTACAAACATGTTAGTTTTTCTTTAAGAAGCCCTCCTTTACTCATTACTTGGATTAACTGCACCTGTTTGAAATTATTACTTGTATAAAAGACACCTGTCCACACACTCAATCAAACAGACTCCAACCTCTCCACAATGGCCAAAACCAAAGAGCTGTGTAAGGACATCAGGGATAAAATTGGAGACCTGCACAAAGCTGGGATGGGCTACAGGACAATAGGCAAGGAGCTTGGTGAGAAGGCAACAACTGTTAGCACAATTATTAGAAAATGGAAGAAGTTCAAGATGACGTCAATCTCCCTCTGTCTGGGGCTCCATGCAAGACCTCACCTCATGGGGCATCAATGATCATGAGGAAGGTGAGGGATCAGCCCAGAACAACACGGCAGGACCTGGTCAATGACCTGAATTGAGCTTGGACCACAGTCTCAATGAAAACCATTAGTAACACACTATGCCATCATTAATTTAAATACTGCAGTGCACACAAGGTCCCCCTGCTCAACCCAGCGCATGTCCAGGCCTATCTGAAGTTTGCCAATGACCATCTGGATGATCCAGAGGAGGAATGGGAGAAGGTAATGTGGTCTGATGAGACAAAAGTAGAGTGTTATGGTATAAACTCCACTCGCCGTGTTTGGAGGAAGAAGAATGAGTACAACCCAAAGATCACCATCCCAACCGTGAAGCATGGAGGTGAAAACATCCTTCTTTGGGTCTGCAAAGGGGACAGGACGACTGCACCGTATTGAGGGGAGGATGGATGGGGCCATGTATCGCAAGATCTTGGCCAACAACCTCCTTCCTCAGATCATTGAAGATGGGTCGTGGCTGGGTCTTCCAGCATGACAACGACCCGGAACACACAACATGGGCAACTAAGAGTGGCTCCGTAAGATACATCTCAGGTCTTCAGACCTGAACCCAATAAAAAATATTTGGAGGGAGCTGAAAGTCTGTATTGCCCAGCAACAGCCCTGAAGCCTGAAATATCTGGAGAAGGTCTGTATGGAGAAGTGGGCCAAAATCCCTGCTGCAGTGTATGCATACCTGGTCAAGAACTACCGGAAATGTATGATCTCTGTAATTGCAAACAAAAGTTTCTGTACCAAATATTAAGTTCTGCTTTTCTGATGTATGTCATGCAATACAATGCAAATTCATTATTAAAAAATCATACAATGTGATTTTCTGGATTTTTGTTTTGGATTCCGTCTCTCACAGTTGAAGTGTACCTATGATAAAAATGACAGACCTCTACATGCTTTGTAAGTAGGAAAACCTACAAAATCGGCAGTGTATCAAATACTTGTTCTCCCCAATGTACTTATATTTCTATAGCCATTTCCTAATTTATGAGGAAAAAATACATTATGGTTTCTGTGAGAATCTCTACATTAATGATGTATTTAGGTGTTTACCTGTCGTGTCACCTCATTGTAATACCTCATACAGTACATCAAAAAAGACAGTCATGGATGGCCAAGTGTTACTACTAACACTTCTACTACATTTAGTTCATAAGAACGGTGGTGCCAATAATCATGACAAGATTTCAGAAGCATAGCATAACTTTCTTTATGAACAAATTTAACTCTAAGTTTAGATTTCACTTGGATTTTGAGCTTAACATCAAGCTGCTAAACAATTACAATTTTTTCATAACGCTTATTGACCCACCTTCACCAAGGGGTTCCATAATTCTGAGGGGTACTTTAAGGGATGTACAGACCTACCATATGCTACGCCCAGGTTTGCTAATGAGGGCAATGTAATTCACAGCATCTGCTCTCTGTGATGGGAGTTCATGATTATAACGTGTTTAATTTATGATAATAATGTATTTGATCAGCACCTCAACCCTGCAAGGCTAGCCTTATGAAAATTCATGACCTGTATTCTGGGCATAGAGAAACAGCAGTATGTGGGTGTGTTACTGACCAGACAATTAGTTCATTGATTCCGTACACGGCCTCTTCATAAACATCACGTACGTACACATAATCACTAGCGATAAGGTTAGGCACTTTGCCAAAGAACACAGTCATGAACTTGCTACTAATCCCGCGCTTATCCATTTCAATGCTGCAAGATCAAACACTCACTTTAACGAGTTGGCTTTAAGAAAGGGGGAGAGAAGAGGAGATGGACAAAGAGAGCGGGAGGGACAGCTGTCATCTATTCCACATGAATAGCTGTTGTTACTATTGCTGTCTAAAAACGTTTGCTTCGACTGTGGAGACGACCATCAATTCAAGCCAATAAAGAAGCAGCTGAAAATAGATAAACTTTCTGTTCTATCATCAATTAATCATATGTTGATCCACAGTATATATATATATATATCAGCCAAGTAAAATATAGATCACACTTAAATGCTGTTTCATCAGTTAGAACTCTTCCCATGGGCTGTTTCATGAATTCAGTAAGCTTATGTATTTGGTATTAAAAAAAAATATAATAGTAAAAAATAACAATAATTTGGTCTTGTTTTTACATTCTGTCAGAAAGACCACATTGGATGCTCATCTCAAGTTCAATAAAAAGTCTAAGTCTAATTCTAATTCCATCTGTGCTCATAGACACACAAGCATGTATGTGGTTTCATTAAATCTCACGAGAAAAGCTCTTATTCCCATAACCGAGGTTTCACGCTTGTTCACAAGACCAATCGTCTGCAGTCACTATTATTATCAAGTTGAACCTTTTATATTGAATTGTTTCCTTGTGGAACAGTTACACTATAAAAGGGATAAGCCTACAATTAATAAAGAAAAGCAAAATTAATCTTAAATTGAACCATCTTCTGAAATTACTTTTTCAAAGCAATAACCTATTGTAACTACACTGTAGAATGACGGTAAAATGTCTGGAGAAATTTTGAATTTCTATGGGTTGAGAACCTACAACATGTCAGAAACATACATTTTGGCAATTTGTCATGTTTTTTTTTTTAATCAACAAGAGGTATTCATAGCACAACATGCATAATACTGATATACACTACTCATTCTAGTACATCCAATCACTGAACTTTCAACCACCAGCCAATGAAACGAAACCGCAAAACAAAAGTCCAGGTTACGGAATATTTTATCACACACTTCATCTGTGTCAAACCCGAATATAATGATTAGCTTGGGTGGTGGTTAATTGCGAATATGCATTCTGGCAGAGCAAAGCAATACTACCTTAGTAAGTCCTAGTTCTCACAGAAAATAGTGGTAGCAAGGTTGACTGAACGGGTAGCAAACCCCTCCCCACCTGAGAACCCCCACCCACTCTCCTCTCAGGGCTATATCTAAATAAGACAGCTCTGAGACAGCTTCATTCCAAAGCAGCGAGACCAGAGCAAGGCATCTGCGTCACTTAATCCTATAACAATTTCATTAATTTAAGCGGAGAAATGCTTCCGCAGACCCTCTGAGTCATTACCAGCACGGCTCTCTCCCTCGCATGTGCACATGCAGGCTCACACGCATTGCGTGCACAGGCAAACGTGCACGGCAAAACAACTCAATGATTAAACGCGGGAACATGTCAGACACAAACACGGCCATAGAAATGGCATATTTGAGCTTGAAGGGCATTGAATAATGAACAGACGGATACTGCAGTGACCCACTAAAGGGAACTGGAGGAACACAACCTTCTTTGGGAATCTAAGAATAAAAACACCAGCCCTACGTCGAAAGGACTTAGTGTCCAGGTTGATGACAGAGACATCCTGAGATCTGAGCGTTCGATAGCGTAGACCTTTAAAAGGGTTGACGTCACCGTAGGTGTCACCAGAACCCTGAAGCGAGATCATACAATATGTAAAAACTGTGCGGTGCTCATTTAGAGAATTCGAAGAGGCACACTGTAAAAGCTCTACAAGACTTTGCCCTGGGCCAAAGCAACCAATACATAGGGGGAGCCAGACAAAAGTGCCATGGGCTAAACCAACAAATACATAGGGTGAGCCAGTCAGAAGTACCATGGGCTAAACCAAGTAATGCACAGGGGGAGCCAGTCAGAAGTGCCAGGGGCTAAATCAACAACTACACACCCAGGGGTCCTGCAGGGAGTGCCCGAGGGAAGATGAAACACTGATCCATTGTACAAGGCAGTTAGAGAACTCACGATTCCCTTGCAACAAACAAACAAACAATTCTCATCAATGGTTTGGAAGTTGAAAAGCAATCATTGCATTTCAAATGAGCAAATTCCAATGAGTTTAACAAAGACAAATGTATGCTGGGCAGAACAATGCAGATTGATTCAAGAAGCATACCTGTTCCAAATATATTAAAAAAATGTACCTGCCAGTGACAGAAATGATACCCCTGTTGAATTTGATTCTCTGAAATTCTATGGATTTTAGCACAACTGACCAGAACAAGAATTCTTCCGGTTATCATGACACCCTGAAAAAAGGAAGTGAGAGATGAACTGATAGAACACTTCAGCACCCTTCACGGATCCTTTCACTGAGAGATTCCCCTTTGGAATGATGGCATGAGGAATGTGTTAGAGAATGAACATATGAAGGGGCAGAAGTACACTGTTCCTCTTACTAAGGGATGAAATAACAATATTGCCATGAAGAGGAAAGAGGAAGGGAAAAAAATAAATTAGAAAGAGACACGAGAGGAGAGGGGAGATAAAGTAGAACAATCCCCTGGTAGAATGTGTCAAAATAAACAAGTGCAGTGTGATCTTCATACTGCAGCTCCAGATACATGCTCCCTGGATAATACTTGCGAGCACACAGTAGCTTCCCAGGTATGAAGTGTCCCTGTCAAGGGACTTCCCATTCAAACGTTCAAAAAATATTCTTCAATTTCTGAATGTATTAATCTAACGTGAAACAGGCAGTACAGTACACTATATGTTTGTAATACTATGTGGGCAGAACGACATTTTGTCCTCTACAGGAAAGAGTTGGGATATCAATATCCTGTAGGTTAATTGGCTGTGCACCTGCAGCACTCCCTATTTTTAACCAGGTTAGACTAGATACTTATGTATTGATGGCAATCACCCCACCCGATGACACTTGTAAATACTTTTGGAATGAACTTCCACTTACTGGAAGTGTAGTTAAGAAATCTATCCCACCCTCAATTTCAGACACAGTTCTGAATTTTATCTCCACATGCGATGCAGAGCACTGGATTCTCGCAGACACGTATAATGTTTGCTTCCACAAAAATGTATAATAAAAAGTAACGTTGTTGACAGAATGTGGTGGCACAGCTTTCGGTCTGGTATTTTAGTCATCCTCTCTGACTTCTTTAAAACTGCACTTGAAATATATCCCCTATTAATTATTCTTCAAGTTTCAGAGGCCCTATATTCACTACCAAAGCCCCAACAACAGTGAGGTCTAATTCAGCCAAGAACATGAATAGTGATTCACAAAGTCAAACACACCAGAATTACAGAAAATGTTACATCGTAACATCTGGTTAGAACAATTAAAACCAGTATGCCACCTACTAAATTGTGCCTCCATTGCTAAAGCCCAGCCAGTTTGTACAAACACTTGAAAATGAAAAGTGATACAGTACTAGATTTGTTGCTAAAACCACACCACCGCAAAACCGCAGTATTACACAACTGCAGGGAAATTGAAAACTAACAAAAATAGCAAGTCAGTTTTAAAACTTGTATATTTGTGTAGCCACAATACGGCACTTACCAAAACATTTGTTTCTGCTTCTCTTATGACTATCGGTAGACAATTGGTGATGACTGTACCTTTATTTTATTTTGTGAAGTACAATTATATTGTTAATGCCCTTATTGGAAAAAAACTAGTTGTAAAGGAAACCACAATGAGACAAATAGAAATTCAGAATCATGACAGCTGTATACAGTCTACTCCATAAGTATTGGGATAGTAGTAATGGCTAATTTTGTATGGAAAGCCATTAAATAAATAAATATGGCTATGAAATAAGTCCTAAAAATACATAAATGACACAATAAATATATAAATATAAATATATAAATACAGTCCAATAAATAAAAAAATGTTTTTATTTCACAATGGTGTTATATTTATTTCAGGGGACATTTATTTCATAATTTCACATTTATTTATTTCGAGGCACTATTATTTCATAATGACACATTTCATAATATCCAGTCGTTATATTCAAAAGAATGGGGCGTGGTTTTGTCACAGATTCAAAACACACAGAACCCGTATTGAAGACTATTAAAATACTTGGGTGGATAAGTGATCTTCAAAATATAGATATAGATAAATAGCTTAATTATTAGACTCAAGGTCCATTTAACAGAACATACAGCACAATAAAAAAAAAACATAGATATCAAAGTTTTAAATAGTTTGAGAATGATTGAGCTTCGTGTTTGTGTGGAAGATGTCATATAAGCTTATGAAGTTATGCTCACTACTTATGTGTTATCAGGTCTATTAACCCGAGAAATCACGGATCTGTTTGGTGAGTTACCCAGCACAATTGAGAGGAGATCTCTAAATCGTGCTTTGTGACACACAAAACAGATCCGCGTTTTCTCAGGTTGATAGACCAGACAACACAAAGGTAGCGAGCATATCACTTGCAATTTCCATTAGCAGACCTGAACCTGTGCGTGAAGGTTCAATGACATCTTCCACACAAAAACAGTGCTTAATCAGTCTCAAACTAATTTAAACTTTGATATCAATCTCTATATTTTGAAGATCACTTATCCGCCCGAGTATTTCAATAAAGTCTTCAATATGGGTGCTCTTCATTTGGTTTGAATCTGTGAGATAACCACACCCCATTCATTTGAATATAACAAATAGATATTATGAAATGTGCCATTATGAAATAAGACTGCCTTGAAATAAATAAATGTGGAATTATGAAATATAAGTCTCCTGAAATAAATAAAAGGTTTCCTTTGAAAAACACCATTGTAAAATAAAAACAATTCATTTATTTTTGGACTGCATTTATATATTTATAGTTAAATATTTATATATTTATTGTGACATTTATTTATTTCAGGACTTATTTCATAGCCATATTTATTTATTTAATATCGACTTAAATGGCTTTCCATAATTTTGCTGTGCACTCAAGAAATTTTGAAAAATAAGATTCAAAGAAGAATCAGGCAAGTTTACAGACTGTCACTTTTGGGTTCTGGTTTCAACAAGTTTTACAATAATTTATAACAGCACCTTCTGAGATTAATTTCCCCATTTAATTTTAGCATTAGTATTAGGACATTTGGCTCACAGGTGTTTCTAATTGACCAGGAGCTTCATGTTGCATTGATTGTTCACACAGAAGAGCTGTGTTTCTTGTCTCACTTTTATCATTAGCTTTTGCCTTTGGACTACATTTGGTGTCAGTAGGAATAATCGAACATGAATAATTTTGGAGCTTTAAATAAAAGAAAAGCATTATGGATGCTGAATAAAAACAGGAAGTGAATTAGAACTACAGCACAAACGTTGTTTATACCCAAATCAACAGATTGGAATGTCATTGGAGAAAATAAATTAATTAAACCACTGGTGTCTTTAGCAATGCCCAGGGGTGAAAATGTCAATCTACTGCAGGAAACATGAGTAGGAGAATTACAAAAAATACCCTGCAAAATGCAAACCTCTGATATGCACCAAAAACACATTAAAAAGTCCAGAATAATTTGCTAAAATGTACAGAGAGTTATGGAGGGCACAGTATCTCAGTTTACTGAACAATGATGAGGAAATTAAGTCTTAAGTGATGTGGGTGGAGACAGCTCTGGAAAAATTAAGAAACCACTACAATTTTTTCCAAAATCAACCCCACTGAAAACACCAGGTCTGTGATTCAAATGAAGATGAATGGTTACAAGCCATCAAGCAAAGCCGATTTGCTTGAACAACAATGTGAAAGACTGGTGGAGAACATGCCAAGATGCATGAATGCCAATTATTATTATTATTATACAATTATCATTATTCCATAAAATGTAAATAATTTTCCTTGTATTATTAGGAGATCAAATCTGCAACCTTTTGTTATTTTGACCAGTTGTCATTTTCAGCAAATTATCTGATGACAATATTTTATTTAGAATTTAGGAGAAAATGTTAGTCCTTTATGGAATATTTTTTATTTTACCCAAAAACATACATATCAATAGAAAAACAAAAGACACTGTTGATTGTGCGGTGGTCTCTTAATTTTGTCCAGAGCTGTTCTCGAGCATGATGCATTGCAGATGGCTATGACACAATATATGGACATACATAGATTGTAAAGTAATTTAAAAACAAACAACGCAATGACTAATACCAATGCAATAAACAAAGTAAAAAGTAGTATCATAATCATAAAATACAGCCTTGTGTACCATGGCTATCAGCAAATAACATTCCAGATTCAAAGCATCTAGTCATTTATAATGTTCAAAATAACATTTCTGAAGGAGAATTTAAGATGTATTCATTGGAATTACACTGATGCTGCACAGTGAACCAGTTTTGTTTTCCCATTCATAGAGTTGTGCCACAACACCTACATGTAACACTACTCAGACATGTCAAACTGGCACTCAAAGGCATTGCTGCAAAAAGAGTGTTTTCAGAAGAAAAAAATAAAATGTTACATTCAGCACCTTGGATAGTGGATCCTTAGCCTTCCATCATCTGATGCAGGTAGTTAGGCAGGCCTAAATCTACAGGGGTTGATGCCCCTCTTTGGTTTAGCCAGGCAGGCAGACATGTGCATAACAAAATCAAAGTTGGCACACAGGTGAAGAGCATTGGTAGGAAAAATAGTAAACTGGCACTGCTTATGAAAAAAATGGTTGTTCCCTGCTCTATGTATTCACTCGAGGATACATTTTGATTTGAATGTCAATTGGTGATATCTTTTTGGGCAAACTGCGCTTCACTCCCTCTGACAAGGTGGCACGGTGCATTTAGCCAAGCATAGTTAAAACATTTCTGATAATTTATGGCTGGATTATTATTAAAACATAAATCCACATCAACTTAAAATTCTCCAGAGGGTTTTACAGAAATGGATTGGCAGAAGTCCTTGAATTGTCATGGTTAAATAATAGCGGCTGAGCAACACAAACTCTGTAAGGGTATTAAAACCCATCACTCTCAATGATAAAACGTATCTGCTTCTTTCCATCTAAAGATGTCAGCGTAGGTATATGGGGAAAAGCGGGGTCAAAACATAAAAGTGGGTCTTTCGTCCAGGGGCAGTAAAAACATGTCAGGTAAGTGACTCATCAGTCACTGGCCCAATAGGGCTAGTAATAGGGCTAGTAATAGGGCTAGTAATAGGGCTCGTAATAGGGCTCGTAATAGGGCTCGTAATAGGGCT